>JAAGAY010004799.1:0-13032 GCA_011801015.1 Ardeotis arabs
GATCATCTTTGTGGCCCTCCTCTGGACTCGCTCCAGCAGCTCTACGTCATTCTTATGCTGGGGGCTCCACAGCTGGATGCAGTACTCCAGGTCCGGTCTCCCCAGAGCAGAGTAGAGGGGCAGAATCACCTCCCTCGACCTGCTGCCCATGCTCCTTCTGATGCAGCCTAGGATGCGGTTGGCTTTCTGGGCTGAAGGCACACATTGTCGGCTCATGCTGAGCTTCTTGTCCACCAGCACACCCGATTCCTTCTCCTCAAGGCTGCTCTCAATCTATTCTCCACCCAGCCTGGATTTGTGCCTGGGATTGCCCCAACCCATGTGCAGGACCTTGCACTTGGCCTGGTTGAACTTTATAAGATTTGCACAGGCCCACCTTTCCAGCCTGTCAGGATCCCTCTGGATGGCATCCCTCCCCTCTAGCATGTCAACCACACCAGACAGGTTGGTATTGTTGGCGACACCAACTTATAAGTAAACTTAAAGGAATTCTTCCTCAGCAACGTATTTCGTAAAACATTTCCTCTAGCTGTCTTGATCATTTGTTCCTTACACATTATCTAAATAGGGTTCTGTCTGTGTCTTTTGGGACTCTTTAAGTTTACAATGACAATCCAAAGGTTGATTTTGAATGCTCTCCAAAGAAAGGGATTTATTTCCTTGTTTACCATGGAAACACCAGGAGTCTTGAAGTTGATCTTCCATGCTCTGATTATACATTTCCTAGTGGGATTCAAGTTAAGAACTTCCATAGCCCTTTAAAGGAAGAGATGCTTATTTTCATGAATTTTTATTAAGCCCCTGAGGCTTGGATAAAGTGCCCAAATCAGAAGCATAATCACTCAAACAGCCTCTACCATCAGTGGACTGAGCTAAATCATCTTCAGTAGGTGCCTAAGAACTGCTCATGAAAAAAGGGAGCTATGGATAGCTAAACAGTCCCCTCCAGATGACTCCTTAGGTGCAGCCTAAAGGTATCTGAGGAGATTCTGAGCCTCTATGCTGTCTCCCAACCCATACAGGTGGCCACAGTAGCATTCATTTAGATAACCACAGTGCTTTCCTTTATATCTCTCTTCTCTACCATGACATATATACTTGGCTAGGAAAGCCTCACAGCTTTGCTTGTGACCATAGTTTATCCTCCTAACCAAAATTCATTCACCGCTGAACTGTGTTTCTGCAGACTCTCTCAGCGCCTCCCCATTATATTTTGTGCTATGCCTAACAAGATGGACACTGATCTCTCAAAACAATTGCAAGTTGTTTGTTTTTTTTTTTAATTAAAGATACAGATTCTTTGTTCCACCTTCCATTAGGTACCTGAATTACATGCATGTTAAGTACAACAAAGCTCCAAATAAAATTTCTTCCCACATCACAAGATTTGACTTAACCAACAATTTTTGTAGTGTTTTGTATACTTTTCAAAGAAACATTGGTAAGTACACTCCAGTTTCTAACACTAACATCTGGAAGCAAAATCCCAGCTCTAGAATATTAATAATGTTACAGAATGAAAAATGTGCTGGTTTCACTGTGCTTTTATCAATTTTACTCTAATTTCTCAGGAAACTTGTCACAGTACAACTGTGCAATGAACTTTCTTTTCAACTTCAGGTATGATTTACCTTTAACAAGTATACTTTTATCTGAACAAAAGGAAGACATAAAGCTTCAGAGAGGGAAAAAAAAAAAAGGTAATTTACAAGCTCTAGGGCACAGCAGCAAGCTTTTCTCAAGCACTATGTAAAAGGTTGTATCTTCAAAATTCTAAGCCCAGAATTCTATGTTTAGGGGATTCAACTTAAGTATCCCTGAAGATGGCCACATTATTAACTTCTAGGTAGTAAAAATTCTTTGAAATTGACATTTCCTTCTCTGGTACAACTGGCAATAGCTAAGTTTAGGCAAACACTTCAAATTTCACAATAAGTTTATGATAGCAGAAGTTTGAAAACAACAACAATGACTACTATTATGGCATTAAAAAAGGGAGGGAAATAATTTTTTTTCACAAACAGTACTTAAAATAAACAATGTGTGTCATAAAGAGTATGTCCCTAAAATCATGTTCTCATCTATTGGTGGAGGAGAAGCTCAGCATGAGCCGGCAATGTGCGCTTGCAGCCCAGAAAGCCAACCACATCCTAGGCTGCATCAGAAGGAGCATGGGCAGCAGGTCGAGGGAGGTGATTCTGCCCCTCTACTCTGCTCTGGGGAGACCGGACCTGGAGTACTGCATCCAGCTGTGGAGCCCCCAGCATAAGAATGACGTAGAGCTGCTGGAGCGAGTCCAGAGGAGGGCCACAAAGATGATCAGAGGCGTTGAGCACCTCTCCTATGAGGACAGGCTGAGAAGAGAAGGCTCTGGGGAGATATTACAGCAGCCTTCCAGTACCTAAAGGGGGCCTACAGGAAAGATGGGGAGAAGCTTCAGCAGGGCCTGTTGGGATAGGATGAGGGGCAATGGTTTTATAACAGAGGGAGGGAGATTCAGATTAGACATTAGGAAAAAAATTTTACAGTGAGGGTAGTAGAACACTGGAACAGGTTGCCCAGAGAGGTGGTTGATGCCCCATCCCTGGAAACATTCAAGGCCAGGTTGGATGGGGCTCTGAGCAACCTGATCTAGTGGAAGATGTCCCTGCTCCTTGCAGGGGTGTTGGACTAGATGACCTTTAAAGGTCCCTTCCAACCCAAACCATTCTATGATTCTCTGATTCTATATGTTAGCACCTAGAACCTTTCTCTCAAAATTAAGTTAATAAACTGAACAGACCATAAAAAAATCCACAAAGCTTTGTTACAAATTCCACTGTCCTTTCAGGTATTTTCAAAGTATTTTGGAGTAATTCAAAAGAATCTCAAATAGTAACAGAGCATAAAAAGATATACAGCAACTATTGAAATGATTTATGTATTTAATTAAAGCATTTCTCTATGCTGTTATATATGCGCCAGAGATACATTTTTGAAGAAAAAACATTAACTTCATAAGATTAAAACCCTGAGCGATAAATTATGTGTTGCTTTCCCCCATTCACTTCGTGTTTGGGGTGTATAAAGATTTCTATGAATAGCTGTTATTGTAATTATTGTCTAAGGAATAAGGTAGACAGTATTATGTCATGCTGAACGTGTTGCACAGGCATTGAGTGACAGCTTTTCACAACCACCTTGTGAGATTTATTTTAGTGAAATGCATGTCTGTAGCTGGAAGGGCATCTCGGTGGCAGAAGAGCAGTTATAGTAGGAGAAAACTGGGGTGAAAGAAGGGGGGAAGGCTTCTTGCTTGATGTATAACACTATCATAGTTCCCTATTTATCATGAATGAGAAAAGTATTAATTTCACTTGTTGTACTCTGCCTAAATGTGATGAGTCAGTGGCAGCACAAATCAATTGGAATAGTAGTTTATTGACTCTCCCAGATGTTGTGCTCATTTATCTTTTTAATGCTTCTCACTAAGAGATAACAGCAAGCTGTTATGAGTCATAGTGAAGATGTGCAAGAGGAGGAAACACTGTGCCTGCAAAGGTACAGCATTTTCTCTGCCCTGAAGAATTTTTGATGTGCATGTATTTTGCATCTACATGCTTTGTGTGAGGAAGAAGTATGACAAATATGTGAGAAATCTGTTGAATCAAGTGTAGCAGAGGGAAGTGATAGCCATATGATTTCTACTCTGAAATGGGCCTAGAGGAGTCAGTTAACAATGAAGGAGGAAGAAGCATTGTTCCAGTGGGAGGAAGCAAGATGATTTGGAAAATTTCTTGGGACAGTTAAGAAGAATATAAAAAGTAAAAATCTGGCAGTGTTATGATTTCAGCTTCTATTAGTAAAACAATTTAAAATACATAAAAATACCTTGTTGCACAGGAATAGCTATATTTTCAAATCTGTTGGAAGTTCAAAACAGGGATTAGATAAATTCATAAAGGGACACTAAAGGGAATGGATTGGGTTATACTCTCTAGCAACCCTATTCTTGTATTTGTGGATGCTGGAGGAATAGTAGGGGAGTGGAGCACATACATAGAAGTCAGGCTTGCAAGCTGTCTCCAAATAGCACCTCTTCCTGGCACTGGAGACAGAGAGAAAACTTGGATTAGATGGATGTTGATCGAGTTCAGTGTTCTTTCTTGTGTTTTGAAATGTAGTTTGCATGAAAGTACGCAGAATTGTTATTCTCTTGACCGCACATTTGAAAACACAAATGTTCTTCCAATAAGGAAGGCTGTCAGGAACTCTTGACTAAGAACTGACGATTTTTATATAGTGTTGACCGACCCATTGTTTCCATTTGCCTCCATGCCTCCTGGGAATGAGATACTTGGACCAATATTAGAGTTGGGATTTCTGCAAAGTACTGCAGGACAGAGCATCCTCTCTGCAGTTGTTTAAGCTCCTGTCAACTTTTAGGGAGCGGAATATTGGAACTGACCTTAGGTCTCCTGTAGGAATTGGGGGCTATGGGACTAATAGTTCTTCCTGCTGCCTCTAGTTTGCTCTAATTTCACGAAACTCAAAGAAACAGCTGCATTCCAGTCATTGAGAGAAAGAATCTGTCAGGCTCCCAACTGTTCTGCAGGAGGCTTGTACAGTGCCTGAGCAATCCTAGCTTTTTTCTTAATCCTAAAGGCATGCCTGAGTTCTTCCTGCAGAACCGAGACAGGTGCATGGTTCAGATTAATGCTTAACTGCTATTTGATGTCAGGTTCTGCAGGTGGTATCTGTCAGGGAGGAATAGGGTCAATGTGCATTATTTTCTGATCTATGGCTACATATTGTCTGCATAGTAAGTTAGAACATGCTTCAGCAAACGTCCGTCTAAAGATCTATGTGTGGAATCAAAAGGATTAGGAAGCAAGGGGTTTCTTTAAAGCTTAGGTCCAGTAGAACCTGTGGCCAGCAGAAAATTAATATAATTTATCTAGTTGTCACTGCTCTTGATCAGTCTCAGAGTACCAGGCAAACCCAGAAGAAAAAAATTTGAAAGAGATCCCTCTCAGGTTTGTCATATGTTTGACCACCTCCATCAAGACTTATGCCATTGGGATGCTCTAAAATAAGTGACTGCACAAACCTAGGAGCAAATCTGGTTCTTTTCTACTAAAAACACATGCACTGATGGAAGAGAATTTTGAGTCCATGCTGACCCATTTAACAACACTAGTGCCCTGTGGCTCTCAGGTGTCGTCATTGCTAGTGCTTGAACTTTGAGAGAATCCTTTATTAGCTTAAGGAAACTGCTGCAGATACTGGCTACATGAAATACTTTATCTTTGCCACAGTTTAGATACAGGATGGGCACACAGCAGCCCCCTTTGTGACAGAAATCTCACAAGCACGGAGCTGTACCAGTGTCAGTTGTCCTAGTACGTATGGGAGCACTACCACTATCTGCCCTGTAGCACTGAGCATCATTTGCCTGGAGATTGTACTAAAGTGTTCCAGCTTCAAGGCTGAATTCAGGAAAAGTGAGAAATTAGAGCACTAACTCTCTCTAATGAGAAGGAACAGGCTGTAAACAGTGCCAGTTAAGCCAGTCATACTATGTTTCATATTCAAGGCTTTCCAGCTGTAACGGTTTGTGTTTGCAGTCTTGTGTAGAAGCAGCTTTGACATGCTGGGCAAGAGCTGTCTCTCTTCTCTCTTCTCTTCTTCTTACAACAGAAGGAAGAAAAAAACCCAAAAACCTAGTAGTGGTTCAGCACTGGAACAGATGCCCAAAGAAGCTGAGGAATCTCCATCCTTGGAGATGTTAAGAATTCGCCTTGACAAGCTTCTCAAAGAACTCTTCTCCTTTGCTGGTTGTTCAGCTAAGAAACCGGGGTTCTTGAAAATACTGGTGGTGATTATATTCATCTCCCTTATTGTGATCTTGAACATAATTAAATTTTAGTAATCCAGATACCACAGTGATGGTGCCAAAGTAAACAATCATGGCAGCATTGGTGAGTAGCTTAAGCAGATAACCTGGAGACTTCCGTCTCCCACCTCTTGGAGCTTGGTACTAAAGCAAAGGCAATATATAACTGGTCTTTTTCTGGCTGCTTGAGATCTTTGCTGGTTTACAGGGGTGAATCATTGAAAGACCTTTGGCTTCTCAGGAACTGCCATGCTTTTCAGATGCTTTATGATTTTCAGGACTTCCAAGGAGTTGGAGGGCATTCCACTAGCTGAGAGGAAGTATATGCCCAAAAATGGTTTAGAGGGTTAGGATAGGAAGGATTGACAGCTGGTACAGGGGTGGCAAGTTCAATGTAGCTGGAAGAGATATTTAAGGAAGTTTGTTGAAAGATCCTGTGCAGGTAATGTGTATTACTTTGCAGTTGGATTTGGAGGAGATCGGGGGATAGTGGCTACTGTAGTAAGGAGAGGTGATCTGTCTGAAAGCAGTTTTGGAAGAAGTAACAGACTGAGAAGGCCATGGAAGGGTGCTTGTGTGGACAAGAGAAGAGAGTGGTTTAAAAGTTGAGATGGTTTGAGGTTTCTCTTTAAGTAGTTTGTTGTAGTGAAGAAATAGTAGGAGAACTGAAGAGTGAAAGATGAGTGTCTTCGGGTGTAGTCAAATTCTGCACACATCAAGAACTGGGGGAAAGGGCAGGGCAGTGGTTAGCAATTTAGGGGCCTTGTACTCTTTAATTCAGAGAGGCTAGTGCTTCCCTCCTGCTCTCCCTTAAATGCTTCTCCTCTACCCTTCATTGTGGAGTAAGCATTTTTCATTGAGGTGTGGAAGAGGCAGGATTAAAAAAAAAAAAAAAAGACATATCTGCCTTTTTTACCTGCTAAATCAAAACCAGCTTTTCGGTCTAGCCACAACTTATTTCAGGGAAAAATAATTTTCCAGTCTAATTCAACCAAAGGCTATGTGATGCCTCATGAAGAGCAGTGCAACATTGCTGGGATACAGGGTCTGCCAGGATAAGCTGAACAGATGTTGTAAGAGAGATGTGCAGGTAGGGAGGGAAGGAGAACTTTAGAAGGCTTTACTTGGAGCCAGGAATGATTTTGTGTCTGAAAAAAACTCTGCTTCTTGACAGCAGAGTTTTTTTAGTTTTATCTGTTTTGTGGTAGCAAACTGATTTCCTCCTTATGTATTGCCTAGTAATTTCAAGACTTTGGCCTAAGATACAGCAGCCAGAGCATATTTGGATTCTGTTTCCTGCTCTGCCACTCGTAAGTTATGTGACATTGAGAAAGTGTGAATCGTGGGCTGTTTTCAAAGCTTCTGTGAATGAATGCAGTCCCATTGACTGAAATGAAAGTTTTTTTCAGTTTATTTGACCCCTGTTTCTGCATTTATTTGCCTTCAAAATGAATGTTTGAAAGTCCCTATCTCTCAGGAGTTGACTGGCCTAAAAAAAAGGCTTTTAGATGTTATAATGTTATACATTGACTCGCTGTACAAACGCTGAGTCTGAGTCTGTCTCCATGTAGAGCAGTCATGCAGACTTTATACCGGTGTACCAGGTCTTGGTTTTGGTGGCTCAGGCAGTAGCCTTCAGCCCTGTTCTCGGAGAACACTGCTATGTACTTGGATAGTTCTTTCTCTAAGTAAGGGGTTTCTGATCATTCAGCCTAGAATTTTCTCCTTTTTACAGTTTCATCCAGTGGTATTTTTCTTCTGTGCTGTATACATGCTTCATAAACTAATATGCAGTACCTGTATTATATCCGTCCTCCCATTTAATCTTCATTTTTCCTCAGTTATACTTAACTAATTTTATTTTTCTCTTTCCTCATAAATCATGAATCAAAGTTTTTGCTTCTTCCTGAGGTCCCTTTAGTTCCTTTAGATTTTAGTGATGCCCAGGGTACCTTTGATTCGTCTGTGTTTGGTGCTCTAGGATCTTGTTAGGAGCAGTGTAAGAGAGAACTATTCCATCCTGTCCAGTAATTTCTCTCTCTCTTTAGTAAAGCAAATCAAATCGCACTCCATTGCTTTTTCTCATACTCCCCAGGCTGCTTTTTTTCTCTGCTACATTGAACTTGCTCAAATCCCCCATTGCTAGATTTTCAGATAATTGCAGTGAGGCTACCCCTTTTAATTGCAACTCTTATTTCCACCATTTCAGCCAAGTTATTGAGCCATTTCTCTATATTGCCTGAGACAGTTTTCTTTCTCCTTAGCTATGCTTCACTGTCTCACTGAAGACATTGAAGTGTTTTCAATGCTCTGCACAAAGAGCACCTAAAGAAACAAAAATACTGTCTTTTTGCCTGTAACCTACATATTACCATGGTATTTCTTTGGGCTGAGAGAACTGGGCAGATGGAACCAGAAATAGCTTGCTTAGCAAAATTATTGGGCTGGATTGGTCTGAATGCAGTGCTGGATTAGGCTACATGCTGCTCCTTGACTGAGAGATAAGCATTTATGTCAGATTTTTAATGGTGGTGATGGAGTTTTGTTTGGTTTTGTTTGGATTTTTTCCCACTTAAGATAATAAATTTGAACTTGTGTGCTTTTCCTGGCTGTAACGCAGGCTCCCTATTTGACCTTAGATATCACAATGTTTGCTTCCCCAGCTACGACATATTAATGGGAAAAATACTGTCCAGCTTCAATAGTGTTGTACAGTCATATGCTTAAAGGGACAAATGCTTGCATCTGAAATGCAGTTACAAGTGTGTCAGCAGTGCAGATTTGTATTGTCATAAATGGTGAAAACTCTCCTGTCATGGCTACTGCCCTGTGGAGTCCTGAAAAGGCAAAGTGTAAATTATAAGAGACAGAATTTGGAAACTGTAGGGGGGAAATGGAATGGACACTTCCCAAGAGATGTTGCCAAAGGTGCAAAGGGTCAGGGCTTAAGTGAGAATACAGCCAATATTGTGGAATAGATTAACATTGTTCTGAGAACCCCACTCTCGCTGATGCCATGAATGCCTCAAAATCTGTGTGTACTGTCTGTGTACAAAACAACTGAAGACTGAAGTCTTGAGGGGTGGGAGGTGTGGGTATATGGTAAATACTGGGTGTGTGCTACTCTTTTCCCTCTGTAACTGGGAAGTAGTAAATGATGGAGTGGGTGTATAAAAATTGCCAGTTCTTTATTATTGTTACCTGATTTCTGTGTCTACCTTCTGTTTTTTCTTAACCAGTATTTCTGTGTGAAGGCCTCTGTGCTTTGATTTGGGAAGATATTAAAACACTCCAAGAAATCTCTGACCATTTCAAGGGAGTGGTGTGTGTTTTTTGGAGATGGTGGTATCTACAAAGAATCTTAATGGATTCTAGTGCTGTCATCAGTGCAAGAGTGGCAGGAATGGATTGGCTCTGGATGGTCTGCTTTTTTCGTCTAGTCACCTCGCTAGAAGGTAAGATCAGATTTTATATAATGCAACAACTTAACAAAGTTTTCTCTAGAGAAAAAAAAAAATATGCTCTCCAATATGCTTATCCTAGCTCAGGTGAGCATTGAGCACATGTCTTTTTGTTTGATGGTCGATCACTATCTCATGAGATGTGAAAATATATTAGTATTGTTTCTAGTGGGACAAGCAAAGCCTCTTATAAAGGACCATTAATGAACATTTCTACTAGCTATCTCAGAATTGACAGTCTCAAAGAAGAAATTTTTTTTTGCCCCAGGTATAAGCTCCTTGTTTGTGCTTTGTGTGTATTTGATTCTTGTGTTCCTGTTGTTGCACCATGTTTGTTTTGTGAAACAATCTCTTGATATTTATGCTGTTCTACAAAGCAGCATCCAGTGGGCTGAAATCAGGAATTTCTGCCATCTGAACAACTTGCCTCATAAAATAGATATGGAGAAAATACTTTGCATTAACAAGAAGAGGCAGTTTGTGTTCAGCCAGCAGAGGAGAGGAGGGAAAGAGCAGTGAAGACAGGATAGAGAAAAGGTGGGCAGAGGAAAAGAGAGGCCAAGGAAACAGGAGAAGAAAGAATAGATGATAGGAGGGAGGGTGATGAGAGCAGGAGATAAGATGAGAGCTATGGGAGAGAATTGAAGAAGGGCGGAGGTATTGTAAACAATCCTCTTCTTTGTTCCAAGAAATACCCTTGCAGCTACATGTGCTCAATGAACTGCACTGCTTTGTGATTAATGTTCATCTCTTGCATATGTGAAAGCCTATGAAAAGGGAGAAGAGAGAGACGGAATCAAAGGCAGACAAGGAAGGAAAGACCTAGAGGAAGAGAAAGGAGAATAGTGTGAGATCTAAGAAAAAGAGGGTGGAGATTGGGAAGAAAAAAAAAATACTATTTTTTTTCTTATTAATAATGAAGAGAAAAGCTTGTTAAAGCATCCGTTCTCTTAATAGGAGAGGAATGGAATGGGAGGGAGTTCAGAGAGGAAATAAATGATGTAAGATTATAATACAAATTCTTAAAACTCTACAGCTCTGTTAATTTCTGGGTTTGAAATGATTTTACAAAGTACTGTGTTATTCCTTACTATAACCGGTAGAGGAACTGAGGTAGAAAAGGGAGAGAAAATGTTGATTCTCTGCAAATATGAAGTAACTCAGTGATCCCTGTAGAAATTGACATTTTTGGAATTCAGTGACCACCTCCTGTAAGTTTGTAGAGATAAAATAATTTAGATAACACTAGGTGATACAGGTTCACAAATCACCTGGTTGAGTTGCCTGAATTAAAATAGGACAGTAAAATTCTGCTTATGGAGACGAAGCAGTAAAGGTGTCCATGAACTGAATTTCATTTCTCAGTTCTGAGTCAGGGGAGTCAGCACCTTGCATTGTGACTGTACTACATGGTCCTAGGACAAAGTTAATTTGCATCTCAGAGGCAAGTATTTTTGTTGTGGTCAAAAAGCAAAGAAGAAGTATGCATTAAGGGAGGAAAGTCTGATGATAACTACATAGAAAGCTTTACTTTAGTACAGAGTTATTAATAAGGAAGAAAAAAGGCCCATAGCCATTTTGGTGACTCATTATACTATACAGTAGAAACTTGAACTTCAGGTTTCAGATTTAAGTTGAAAAATATACGGAGCATTCAGTTTGATCTTTAGTGTATGTAAGGTTTCTTAGAAGTTTTAGATGGCGTCTAAAATACATCTCACCTCTAACAGCAGAATATTGACTGAGTGGGAAAATCAATCACAGTAATTTTTCTTCCAAGTGTCTCTCAAGCAGTTGAGTTAGATTTAAACGGGAAGAATGAAAATAACTTTTTGTCTCAAACTAGGCTTTGTTTGAAATTTTCTAACAGGAGAAAAACAATATTAATAAAATCTTCATGTTAACGATGTCAATTGTTAAGAAAAGAAGGAGAAGCTATAGAGAGGGGAGAAGTAGACAAAGTATTCAAACCATCTTTCGATGCATTATGACGGAAGCAAATACCTTTTATGCAGAATACTTTTCAGGTAGAAGGAGGTCAGTACCCTTTTACAGGACCTAATTAGACTTTAACCCCTTCCGTAACTCAGGAGTACAAATGTTCTTGTAAGCAATTGAAAATGTTTCTGTTGTTGTTGTTTTTAATGCATAAAAAGGAACCATTAGGCTGAACTTATTTGATACAGATCTAGTATTTGGACACACTGATTTCACAAGGAATGAGCATGTCTGTTCAGAATTTTCCAGACATGATTTTCAGACTAGAAAAAAACCTACATAGGACGCATCAGGGAAAACTGGTTTGGAAACAGAAGACATTTGTAAACTTACTGTTTTAGCTTTAGAAAAGAAACAAGATTGCACAAAAGTTTTCATTAAGATTGCATTTCCCAATGTTTATGGCTCTGCAAGAGTTTTTGAGGTTTTAGTTTGAAGAACACTAGTTTTGAGCTACATGCTGTGTGAAAAAAATGGATTTTCTCAAAAATGCATAGAGAAATACAAATAAATTTTATTTCTTTGCATATCTATATATATATGTAATTGCTGTCTACAGTTTATCTTTTAACATTTTTGTAGGTTAACTTTTATAATTGTAAAAGTTAGTGAGGCATAGAATTTAATGCCTGATGGGCCACAGTCAAAATATAGCTGAGAGCAATTGACAACTTGCTAATGAAATGGCTCTTGCTAGGGCACAGAGTTGAATTTTCTGTGGAATATTGGTTTTGCTTTGGCTGATTTATAAGTGTTTACAGGTGCAAATACAAGCGGAGTTCATTTTGTAGAACTCATTAAACATATTCCAAAGGAATTGTGTTCTACATGTGAGTAACTGCGTTTATTTTACAACAAACTCTCCAGCCTGCAGAATGGCTGCACAATCTTTCTAAATATCTTCTGGAAGTTCAAGATATAGAGAGGATAATTCTTCTGCTTTGATAGAAACTTTTTGCATTAAGAGGGTCTCCTTGACAAAAGGGACTATGCAAGAAAAAGGTTGTGAGATCAAGCATTCTTATTTCATTTTTTTACCCTATCTTTTCTATTAACTGGTTGTTGTCTTGCATTTTTGAAAAGAGTGTATTGATTACTCAAATTGGCTTGACTTTGAAGTGGAGGAAAACTATACTTTCCTCAAAGGTAATCTTCACAGTAAAAATACCATTGCCTTTTGGTTTATAATACACAAAGAAAGGTTTAAATGGATGTTACTTTACTTCAGGGATGAGGGGGGCGGGGAAGTAAAATTAACTTTTTACTTCAGTTGCTTGTGATTCATGTGAATTATTAAAATCCTAGCAAAGATTTTCTGTTATGTTCTTCCCATTTCTTTCCTGACACCTCCCTGTTTGCCAAAACCTTTGCCACATTCTGGGAAAGCCCAGGGCAGAGGAATCTCCTGTCATAGACATTCAGAAGGTGAATGGTACTGAGCTGAATGTGCAGCTTGTTTGTAAGGGGAGAGGTGTCTGGGTTATCCCATTGGTCAGTCTCAGCCGCTCCCATATAGATTATTTCTCCCATAATAGATTACTCTGTAGTCCCTGTGCTAGGACATCCTGATTCCCAGGTATGTACCGTAGCCCTATTTTGAAACTGGTCACAAGCTGCAGGCTAGCTCTTGCTGCTTGGAGGCTAGTAGGACAGCAGAGGCTATTCATGTTGCAACTAACAGTTTATATTCACAGCTAA
>JAAGAY010004799.1:13955-69140 GCA_011801015.1 Ardeotis arabs
ATTTGGCTGTTATTTCTCTCTTTCACAGATGGTACATAACTCCGGATTGGGGTGTGAGAATTCCTCTCTGTGGATGACAACTTCACTGTTCTGATAGTGTCAGCATTTTGCTCTGACATACCAAGTAGTTAAAAAATATTATACTTCATGGAACTCACTAAATACCCCGTTGGCTCTAAATAGCTTTTTTTATTAATTGCATGTGAGTACAGAAGTAATATAGGAACATTCATTGCAGGAACGACTTAACAATATAGATTTATCCAAGAAAAACATCAAACTAATTTGTCTCCTATAGGCCGGTTTTGATATATTCTCTTACATTAGGAGGCATATTTTGTAACTCTGTAGCTTGTTTTTTCATGTTAAGTCATAGCTGTTTAGTTTTGGAAGAAGTTCTAGTGTATTTAAGGCTTCCCAAAGGTTTCACTGTGTTCTGTCTCCAAGTGATAGCCCCCATATATAAATGTCCAGTTGCATGATAAAAGAAAGGTTCCTCTCCCCACACTCAGAAGAGCACAGAGGAACAGTGAAAGGCAGGGGAACTAATAGAGAAAGTAGCACCCTGACCCAGCTTCTCCCAGGGCTAATTACAGAATTATGATCAGCTCATTGAGTGTGAATGGAACCCGTTAAGATAAGTCAATGGAAGAGCTCTCTGGAACACCTTGCAGATTGAGAGAAGTTACTGCCAACAGAGGCGTGGGACTTGTTGTGGGATGTAGGGAAGATCATTTGGGGCTTCTGCAACACTTACTGTGGGTTGTTTAGGGGAGAAACCATAGGGGGAGAGAGAGGGGGATCAAGGTTGTTTTGGGGAGTATCAAGTGTGAGAAAATAGAGAGATAAGGGGCCAGTCATGTTTAAACAGACTACTGGTCGGGATGCCTGTCAGGCTTTGACTTGCATCTGATCACCACAGTCCGTCTTATCTTCTTATTAAATTCAATTTTTCACTAGTTACTTGGGTGAGGGTGCTTTATTTTGTGAGTATGTGTGTATATGGATATTTAAATGCCAGCAACTAGAGTTGAACCACAAGTCATAGAGGCCTACCTCTCAGTGCTGCCAGCAACTGCAGAGCCTGGAATGGATGAAAATCAAGTGCCAGGAACTGAAGGTGGACCACAGGTCATAGGATCTGTGCATCTGTGATGCCAGCAACTGGAGTGAGTGACCTTATATGAGTGAGTCTGTGATCTCTAGCAAATATCAAGCCAGACTAACTGGTTAGTAGAGTAAGTAGGTGGGGAAGCTAGGGAGATACCCGAGAGTCTGGGTGGTGAATGAGACACTTGTTTTTATGTGTGTGTCTCTGTGAGAAAGACAGCTGGAAGACCTGTCTACTGAGGGGATCAGGAGGTCCAGGCCAGCTACTGGGGAGACTATAAGTTCTGGGGGTTCTTTGAGAATCCTGTCTGTATATTGTGTATCTTTGTGCAACCAGAGACAAGACAATCCAAGGGCCAGCTCCTGGGTAGGCTGAGTGTCTAAGGCCAGTTACTGGAGGGTTCCATAGCGTATGTACCTGTGCATGTGTTTGTATGTGTAAGTGGGGTTCAGTGGAGTGGGGCAGCACTACAGCATCTGGTTATGTGCCTTGGGGGCTTTTGTGTCCAAGTGCCAGCAACCTAGGAGAACAAGAATCCAGGGCCAGCTTCTGGTATACTGCATGGCCAAAACCAGTTGGTAGAGGGTCCATAGTATGCCTCTGTGTGTGTGTGTGGAGGGGTATATCAGTGAGTGAGTGTATCTTAATAATGGGAACATGAGTGAGGCTGCAAGCTTCAGGTGCTTGTATGCGTAGGTGCCAGCAAATGGGGAGACCACAGATCTAGAGGTCAGCTGCTGGAGACTGAGTGTTTAAGGACAATAATTGCAGGGATCTGTATTGTATATAAATGCATATATATTTCCCACTAACAGACCTTCATCCTGACCAGCCAGAAAGGGAAGCAGGATGAGGCCGTTGGTGGTGCTGTTTCTGTTTGCGTGACTGGTGAGTGTTTCTGTCTGTGTTGATCTTCATGGCTGGCCATTTGTACATGTGCAGTGCCTACATGTGTTTGTGTGTGTGCCTATTGGGAATACCCGCTCAACCTTGCTAGTGGTTGGACCTGGGGACATGGAGCTGCAGCAGCCTTGCTTATGTGAGGCTACTGGATTGGCAGTCCCTCACGATATTTTTGCAGAAGCCCAGAGAATGCTTTCTCTTTCCAGCCCTTTTAGAGAGCATTCACAGTCTTCCTATTTGTTCATGTTCAAGGCATGATCATACAAGGCAGAATAAGCCCAGTAATATTTCAGTTATTTTCAAGAGGTCTGTGAAGCCAGAGAGATTTGCTGCTTGGGGCATTCAGCTGCATAGCAAAGCAAACTCTCTGAATGTTACCTTTTACCCTAGTGCCCTTTACCTTATCTACCAATGTACATGTACATTTGGATATATTCAGAATTCAACTAGACAGGTCCTTGAGCAACCTACTATAATTTAGCCTGGCCCTGAGAGGGATGTTGATCAAGATGACCTCTACATCTCCCTTCCAGCTTGTTTCATTCTGTGATTCTATGGCCTGGTCATTCTTAGCATCAGCTTCTCATCCCACAGGTAAAGGAATTCTTTCCCTGTCTTAGGACCAACTTTATTCTCAGTGGCTATAGTTTGCCTAGACTTGAGTTGTATAATTCCCTCTTGCACCACTCCACTATTAAGACACTGAGGACAAGTGTTCTTCAACACAGAAAGCAGGTAAGCCATCTCTGCCTTAATGAAGATTGTCCAAGGGTCAATCATCCCTGAGTGAATTGTTATCTGCTTGCATCAAGGGAACATTTTGCCTATAACACAAGCACTAAAGTATAGGCTAACCAAAATACAAAAAACACTAACACGCTTATTCTGAACAACCTGATCTGTATTAGCAAATTCCAACCTCTGCCTAGTTGATCTTGGTGTTGACATTATAGTATAGTGAAGCCAAAGAGATTGGTTTGTGGTGTAAGTATAGACTGGTACTAGCTTAAGTCTGTGGGATTTTTTACACCCTTTCTGGCCTGCAAGAACAGACGGCATTGAAATGAGAGTGTAGTTAATTCTGAATTTTGTTTTACGAAGAGTGTAATGAATCCATTTGACTCTTGTAAAAGATGATGAGTTTTTTTAGTTTAGGGAAGAGAAATACAGGAGTATCTCTCATCAGCTGTTTTTCTCTTCTTTGAACTAAAATAAGTCTTAATAAGAAGTTGGAACCTCATTCTTCAAAACTCTAAGATTAAAGCAGGAGTCAAAGAAGAATTGTCATCATTTCATGTGTTTAAATGCCTCCAAATTGCTCAGATACCTTGATTACTCCTCATTCTTAATCCAGAGTGACATATTTTTCTGTTAATACTCTGAGGTCACCTTAATAAGTGTTGCCTCTAGCAGCATCATAGACTGTCCTGGGCCTGGGTCTGCTTAAGTCTTGCAAGATCCTTAATTTTGAGCAAGATAGAAAGAATGTAAGCCATTTTTCTTCTACGTTAGTAAATTCAGCTGAACAAGTCATTGCTATCTGCGCTAAAGAGCAGCAGAATAGTGGTCTGGCCCAGCACACTAAGCATGTGGAATGCTACATCAGTACTAGTAAAGTGGCAGAGTGAAGGCCACTGTACACTGGTATGTAGTCAGTCATACTGTTAAATTATTAGCACAGTCATGGATTTGGCCCATGCCAACTATCCTTCTCCTAAACAGTGCCTAGGTGTAGATCAGAGGTTAGGATGGACCAAAGACCACTCCTGAGAGATGGTTTGGATGCAACCATGCACTTCTGTAGGGTTGGAGTTTTTAGCCATGTGAACGTGAACCATACTGCACCTGTTGTCCTCAGAATTAGAGAGCAGTCTAACAGCTTGTTAGATTGATGAGTATACATGCAGCTAGTGTGACTGGGGATCTGAGTCAAGACATACAGTCAATAGGAGAGAGAGAAAAAGAAGAAAAATAGTGAGGGACTTTTGACCAAATAAGATTTATGCATACAAAATTCTTGTATATGTTTCTTATTTTTCTAATGCTTCCTGACTTAAAATATTCACTCTGAGACAATTCTGTCTGCTTTAGGCTGCCTGTATCTGTTTGCCTGTGAAATATTCGTATGCTTGATAAAGATTACCTTGATTACTAGTGAGAAGCTGTCTAGAGAATATGCTTCCTGCTAGCCGTGGCAGAGCCCAGGCTGCTGAGCAAGTCTTCCCTATTTACTCTCTTCTAATTTCCTGTCTCATTTTTTGTCTGGTTTTCCATGCCCTGATGATTAACTTTTCTCTATTTTATTTTCTCCTAGAGTTTCTATTGGGTAGTTACGTTATACTTTGGTAAATGGGAAACTCAGACCTGATTAGAAAAAAAGTTCAACTTTGTTGAAAAATGACTTTGTATATTATGCCAGCAAATCAAAGTCATGTGTGGGAACCCAGCAAAGTACTGACGTAACAGAGTGCAACCCCTGTGCCAGACTGTGCAATTTAAGACAGTAATGTGCATGGGGGAGTGCCAAGTCCCTGTGCTGGCAGGACAGCCTAAGGGAAGACTATGCCTCAAGGAGGCATAGACCTTTCACAGGTGTTTTGCTGCTCAGAGGAGCCATCTGAGCTGAGGTGTCCTTGAGTACTAAGCTGTTCTGCATTTCCTGAGGTCTGTTAAGTAATTTTAGTGGGGTTGTGCTTTAGCTGTAACTTGTCGCTCTTTCCAGTTCTGGCAAAGCAGCCCAGATACTTTGCACTGCTTTTGAAGCAAGGAACCGCATCGGCTCCTCAGGAAGATCTAAGAAATACATGATCTCCTGTAGGAATGCAGGGAGCATCAGTTCCGGGACATTGATGAAGCCTGAGGTCTGGATAAACTTGCTTACTTGATCATGTCTACTTTAGGATGAGTCTAGTCTTTCCTTTCTGCCGATCACTGTGGAGTGAATATCCAGGAGCACTGATAGGGGTAGTGAAGTCAGCAATCCATAATTTGGAAACAATTGAGGATCTCTCTTGTGTAAAGTGTGGGACAGTCATATCATTAAACCTTTCAAGGGGAAAAATGAATCCTATTTGTAAATAAGCTGCATATTGCTGTTGGTTTGGTTTTTTTTTTTCTGTTCATTTTTTTTTTAAATAAAACAACAAGATAGAAAAATGAAAATTAAAATAAGCAAATAAAAGAGATTGGATTTCTAGAATTTAAGAAAAAGCAGTCAATTTGTACAGTATGTATCAACACATGTAAATATCTATTTGATGGAGTCTTTCTCTTCCGCTATGTCCTCACTATAAATGTACACAGAAAAGTGGACATGCTTGCATACCAGTAACTTCCAGGGTGGTCTCAGTTCTTGACATTCACTTCTGGAGACTATGTATGTAGCTTGCACTGTCACAATCTCTTCTGTATTTTTTGGTGCATGGACAGAGAATAACATCTCCAAGAACAGTCAAGTCTAGTACCTGTCTCCAGTAGTAGATTCAATAACAATGGAAATACATAGCTGTGGGAATAAACTGGGCCTGTGAAGTTCTGCATGTACTCTACTCCTGAGTAGTATAATGCAAGAGACTATTTAATACTGATTTTCTGATAAAACTGGGACTTGTACACAGGCTTGCAGCTTAATAATGCCTAGCTTCAGAATGAAGTGAAACTATTACAGGATCAACTGGGTCATCACATGGGTCATGGCAATCCCAGGCACAAATACAGGCTGGGCGGAGAATAGATCGAAACCAGCCCTGAGGAGAAGAACTGGTGGATGAGAAGTTCAACATGAGCAGGCAATGCGCCGTGCAGCCCAGAAAGCCAACCGCATCCTGGGCTGCATCAAGAGGAACGTGGCCAGCAGGTCGAGGGAGGTGATTCTGCCCCTCTACTCTGCTCTGGTGAGACTCCACCTGGAGTACTGTGTCCAGTTCTGGAGCCCCCAACATAAGAAGGACATGGACCAGTTGGAGAGGGTCCAGAGGAGGGGCACAAAGATGATCAGAGGGCTGGAGCACCTCTCCTATGAGGACAGGCTGAGAGAGTAGGGGCTGTTCAGCCTGGAGAAGAGGAGGCTCCAAGGAGACCTTATAGCGGTCTTCCAGTACCTCAAGGGGGCCTACAGGAAAGATGGGGAGAGACTGTTCAGTAGGGCCTGTTGTGACAGGACGAGGGGTAACGGTTTTAAAATAGAGGGAGGTAGATTTAGATTAGGTATGAGGAAAAAAATTTTCACAATGAGGGTGGTAGAGCACTGCAACAGGTTGCCCAGAGAGGTGATGGATGCCCCATCCCTGGAAACATTCAAGGCCAGGTTGGATGAGGCTCTGAGCAACCTGATCTAGTTGGAAATGTCCCTGCTCCTTGCAGGGGGGTTGGACTAGATAGCGTTTAAAGGTCCCTTCTAACCCTAACCATTCTATGATTCTATGATCATCCTAAACTCCCACAGAAATTTGGTTCCAGAGCTGGAAACAAAAGTGGCCTTCTGTCCACATCTACACCTGCAAATAAAATGGGCAACTGTGGTCCTGAGGAGACTAGCATGCATTCATATAACTCATCTCTCTGTCCTACCCTTTCCTTTCCAAAAAGAGGGTGGTCTCATCTCTACTGCTCGTTATAACAACACTTCTCCATGCTGTCAGTGTGCTTACACTTTGCCTGGGAAAGTTTTTGTCTGGCCAGAATATTGCCAAGCAACTTGCTAACCATGAGTTAGCATGATGATGTGCCCGGTGCCTCTCCCCCTGTCTTGGCCTTGCTTAATTTACTAGTATGGATGTAGCCTGTCGTATTTAATCTCAAAGCATAAGTGTATATTTTGAGTATGTGGAAGCCTTCTACAAGAGGTGTTTTGGTTTGGTTTTTTTTTTTCCCAGAAATAATCTTGTGGGGGCCAGACAAGATTTTAGCCTGACTTAGAAAAGCACAAAATACTTTATTTATTTATTTATTTTTAAATATAAACAGAAATACTTCTGGATACAACTGGAGAGACCTCAGAGATTGGCTGGACCACCCACCCTTCTGATGGGGTAAGTACTTCCCTTGTCCTCTTCTTGACCACACCTCTGCTGGGAAGGCGTGAATGTATCTGATGAAGAAAGGGAAACTGGAACCAATGAGACTTATTTGATGGATTTTGTACATATGAACAATTTGAACACGGTACATTGTGCAAAGCTAGATTGTTGAGAGGAGGATAGTGGGTGTGATACTATTGCCACCTCCTTACCCTCTTCCTTCCACCCTCCTTCAGAAGTACTCATACGGTCTCCAGCCGGTAGGGTAGGGTAGGGTAGGGTAGGATAGGATAGAATAGAATAGAATAGAATAGAATAGAATAGAATAGAATAGAATAGAATAGAATAGAATAGAATAGAATAGAATAGAATCTTTCAGTTGAAAGGGAACTACAACAATCATCTAACCCAACTCCCTGATTGCTCCAAGTCTGATGAAAAGTTAAAGCATGTTATTAAGGGCATTGTCCAAATGCCTCTTAAACACTAACAGAGAGGGGGCATCAGCCACCTCTTTAGGAAGCCTGTTCCAGTGTTTGACCACCTTCTAGGTAACGAAATGCTTCCTGATGCAAATTCTAAACCTCCTCTGATGCAGCTTTGAACCATTCCCACACGTCCTATCACTGGATTCCAGGGAGAAGAGATCATAGAATCATAGAATGGTTAGGGTTGGAAGGGACCTTCAAAGGTCATCTAGTCCAACCCCTCTGCAAGGAGCAGGGACATCTTCCACTAGATCAGCACCTCCCTCTCCACTTCCCCTCCTCAGGAAGCTGCAGAGAGCAATGAGGTCACCTCTCAGCCTCCTTTTCTCCAAACTAGACAAACCCTTGGCTGCTCGTCATAGGACATGCCTTCCAGCCCTTTCATCAGCTTTGTTGCCCTTCTTTGGATGCATTTGAGTACTTTCACATCCTTCTTAAATTGTGGGGCCCAGAACTGCACACAGTACTCAAGTTGAGGCCACATCAACGTTGTATACAGCAGGATAATCACCTCTTTTGACTGGCTGGTTATGCTGCATTTGATGCACCTTAGAATGCGGTTTGCCCTCTTGGCTGCCAGGGCACACTGCTGACCATATTAAGCTTACTGTCAACCAGTAACCCCAGATCCCTTTCTGCAGAACTGCTCTCCAGTCACTCCTCTCCCAGTTCATACTTGTGTTTGGCATTCCTTTGTCTCAGGTGCAGAATCTGGCACTTGTTTTTATTAAATTTCATGCTATGGTTGATTGCTCAATGCTCCAGTCTATCTAGATCCTTCTGCAAGGCCTCTTGTCCCTCCAGAGAGTCAACAGCACCTCCCAGTCTGGTATCATCATCCAACTTGCTAATGGTGCATTAAATTTCTGCATCCAGATAATTGAAAAATATGTTTAACAGAACTGGCCCTAGAATTGAACCCTGAAGAAGACAGCTGGTGACTGGTCACCAGGCAGATGTAGCCCCATTCACTGCAGTCCTTTGAGCCTTGCCCTTCAGCCGGTTCTTCACTCAGCGCATAGTGTACCTGCTCGTCCCACAGTTGGACAAGTTTTCCAGAAGGATGCTGTGCGGGGACAGTATCAGTAGCCTTACTAAAATCCAGAAAATCTACATCACCGCCTTCCCATTATCCACTAGGCAGATGACCGTATTGTGGAAGGGTGTCAAATTAGCTAGACAGGACTTTCCCTTTGTGAACCCATGTTGACTGTGCCTGATCTTTCCATTGTTCTTTAAATGCCTTACAATAGTACCTAGTATGATCTTCTCCATACTTTTTCAGGGACTGAGGTTAGACTAACAGGAGGGAAGAAAGTGTGACTCTGATTTTAAGATTCTCAATGTCATGTGACAGGTTTGCTTGAATTATGTTTTCTGTCATAACAGTTCTTACTTGCAGGCTTTAACAGCTCTTCTTTACAGGGTTGTACTTTGTCCTGTCTGTGCTCTTGAATTTTTTAGTATGCTTCCCAGGGCCCTGAAATCTCTTTTGATCAACCTTAGACTTTTTGTTGCAACATCATTAGTACTCATGTGAAAGAGCAGGAGTGGATAATAGTCTGAAGGCTGCAATAAGCTCTTCCATTATCTGATGACGTCCCTAATTGGAATGCCATGCCATCAGCATGGCTATCAGCAGGTTCAAGTCTTGCCATAGGCATGGCAAGGAGTAGAGGGGGGAAGAAGAAGGCCTGCCCTGTATTTTCGGTGCAGTTGAACACTGAATCACTGAATCCATATTTTTTTTTACTATATCTTCTTCCTTTTCTTTTCCCTGTATCTTTTATAGTGGGATGAGGTAAGTGTCCTGGATGACAAGAAGCGCCTGATCCGAACCTTTGAAGTCTGTAACGTGGCTGAACCAGGTCAGAATAACTGGTTGCGTACTCACTTCATAGAGCGACGCGGAGCCCACCGAGTCCATGTCCGCCTCCGTTTCTCAGTGAGAGACTGTGCCAGTATGCGCACTGTGGCCTCTTCTTGCAAGGAGACTTTCACACTCTACTACCACCAGTCAGAGGCTGACATAGCCTCTCAGGAACTGCCAGAGTGGCGTGAGGGCCCCTGGACCAAAGTGGATACTATTGCAGCTGATGAAAGCTTTTCCCAGGTGGACAGCACTGGGAAGGTGGTAAAGATGAATGTTAAAGTACGTAGCTTTGGGCCACTCACCAAGCATGGCTTCTACCTGGCCTTCCAGGACTCAGGAGCCTGCATGTCCCTGGTGGCAGTCCAAGTCTTTTTCTACAAGTGCCCAGCTGTGGTGAAAGGATTTGCCTCCTTCCCTGAAACTTTTGCTGGAGGGGAGAGAACCTCACTGGTGGAGTCACCAGGGACATGTGTACCAAATGCTGAAGAGACAAGCATGACTGGATCTTCAGGTGTTCGGTTGCACTGCAATGGAGAAGGGGAGTGGATGGTGGCCATTGGACGATGCACCTGCAAGGCTGGCTACCAGCCTGTTGATGATGAACGAGCCTGTCAAGGTGAGAGACCTTGTTTCCCCCATCCCTGAGGCAGCCACTTCTTTGGTGCTTCTCTGTATTAGTAGTATTTGGCATTTGCCAGAAGTTCACAGAGCTAGGAGATAAATCATCTCTCACAGAGAATACTTACTAGCAGACTGGAGTTGGAGCAACTAGTTCTTGGTGTTGGAAATGCCATTCAGGCTTTATTTCAAGCTGCCTCCAGAGATGGCCTGTTAGGCTACGTATACAGAATTAGCCGGGGTTGTAACTAGTCAGATCTAACATAGTTCCACTTCTTTACCAAGAGGCAACAGTAGTAGAGGAGAGATGCCACATGGAGCAGAGCTGAACCCAGACCTAATACACTCTGTGGTCATAATGAGTTTGGGCACTTTTGCTAGTGCTGCTGGAACTTGTAATAAAAAAAAAGAAAGGGGAAATGACAACAGCCTGGTAATGGGACAGGGAATATGCAGCAGGGATCTATGAGCCTGGCTCGGTAAGAAAAAAACAATAATAATGGTATTATCATTACCTCTAATGTGTTTTCTGCCCTGCCCATGGTATTTTCTGTGAAATGCTTGTAGAAGGAAGTAGAATAAATTATGTATCGCCTAGTAATGATATTGGGCCAAAATCTGGCCAAGCCTGAACACACAGTTTGATGTCATGACTGTCTTCCTAACTGAAGCTTAAGATAGTCCACTAGACCAAACTGCTGATGTTGGTTGTATGATTTTGTGTAGAATGTTTTTCTGGTGCTTCCTTAATTTTAATATGCACCTACTCAAGATCTCTCAGCAATGTAAAATTTTGCTGCACCACACTTGGTACTCTAAAAAAATAAATGTAATGTGGAACTCAGTTTTGGCTGCAGACACAATTTTGAAGTTGGATTGTAATTTATTCAAATAAGAGTTCGACTGGGACATTGAGAGTAGGTTAACACTAAATGCAAATGCAATGGGTAATTAATGGTTGTCAATATATTACCTTAAATTCCTATTTCATGACGTGATTAGAGTAATGCAAAATAACTTTATTAAAATGGAGTTCATTGTGCTGGATACATGTAAAGTAGTCAAAATTGGCAAGTGCTTTTTATTTGTTTAATCTTTGAGAATGATTAAAATGCTTGCGTCTTTTTATCCTGCTCATCCTGCAAGAAATGCAGCTATATTCATATGGTTCTGCTCCTGAGACAGAAAGCTCAGACGGACTTAGAGCAGCTCTATACGGCACTAGCTTTGTTGTCTGCATCAGTAGCATGACTAGTTCACAATCCAGGGAAACTGCCAGTCAATAATTTAGTATCAGATAGTAGTCTTAAGCACTCAAAAAATATGGAAATTAGCCTTGGCAAATAAAAATAGGGATTTAAAAAAAATCTGTCTTCCTTTATGTGTTCAATGAAAGCTGATGCTCCGTTGCAGCCTCATTATCACAGAAGCTGGAGATAGATGAAAATGGTAAATATTTTAAGGTGTAACTGAAATATTGACAGTCTATCAAACCACAAACCACTGTTCCCATCATTTACTTCCTGAGGTTCCATGAGCAGCTTAGAACAGCCAAAGACAACCAAATAATGAACCTTAATATTAAGATTTTTTTTTCTCCTCATGTTTCCCGTAAACTCCTCTGAGTTGATCACTGTTCTTGACCTCTTCTCCTGCTAATAGTATGTTGCTCTCCTGCCTGAATTGAGTTACATTCGGCTAGTATAGTTTGTTGCTTGGTGTTTCTTTGCATGGAGTCCTTTCCAGGATTTCTCCTTTGTATAGTCTCCCTTCCTAAGTATACTGTGATACAAAGTTGCTACAGTGAAATATATATGAAATACATATGAAATACAGAACAAAAGCAATAGCTCAAGGGTAGATTTCTACTGATGATCCAGCAGAGAGCTCTTATTAATAAGACTGAGGAGTGACCCATGGATAGGAAGGAGAAGCAAGTTTCCTTCTTATACTTTAGTAGAAGAGTGTGTGGGCATTGCCTTCCCCCTCACCATATGGAAGCCTGTGGTGTCCTTCCTGCACCAGCTGTTACCTCTTTATTTAGAAGAAAGAATCTGACAAGAACCATTCTGAGCAGACAGATAGAAAGTCCTTTTTTTTTTTCTGCCCCATACCATGAGTTAAGATACTTTCTTTCATTAGTTTCATAAGACTGCCTGTTGTTTCTTACTGTATGGCCAATTTCTCCAGCTAAATAGAAGAGTGAAACAACATCCTTTAGTAAGCCCTCTAGGTTATGTGAGATGTGATGTATGTGGGATTCACTTTTAACTTTATCCAAGTAGACTTTTTCTCATGCTGAACAGTCAGAAAGGAGAATGGCAGTTTACAGAGGAAAAGGGAAGGTTGGGACCTTAGCTTCTTTTGTTTCTGTAGATGTGTACACACAGGGTGCCTTGCCTTGCAAGGTTTCCTGCAACTCTAAGTGGCTTTCTACACAGAGAACCAGAAGCGGAAAGTTCATACAATCATAGAATTGTTTGGATTGGAAGGGATCTTAAAGATCACCTAGTTCCAAGCCCCCTACCATGGGCAGGGACACCTTCCACTAGACCAGGTTGCTCAGAGCCTCATCCAACCTGGCCTTGAAGATTTCCAGGGATGGGGCATCCACAACTTCTCTGGACAGAGTCCTGGGTGATTGGGCCATCCTAGGCTGCTGGTTCCCAAAATTCTGGACTGACTGACTGACTGTTCTCCCACGTCTTGTCTCAGATTGACAGATTCATTATTGAAAACAGTTGTTCCCAGATTCTATCCCCACAAATTATTTTAGAATATAATGTATTTATCAGGATTCACTGCCCACTGCTTATCATTACCTTTTAGCTAAGAATCACACGGGATTTAAGTTAGCAGATGCTCATGAAAATAGTTCTTAGAATTCATGACTGAAACATTTAAAAAAATATTTCAAAAATGACAATGAGGAGAAAAAAGAGAAATGACTGCTTGATAAAGTACTAAGCTGACTTCCAAAGGAGGAAGTAAGGTGAGCTCTTAGCTTGAAAAATCACTGGAATAGAACTGTTAATTTAATAATTGGAGTTTATATTTTTTTTTCTTTCAAGTCCAAATACAAACTAATTCCAAGTCAATTTTGACAATCAAGATCCATGTCTGTTTTTCTACTCAGTCCCATAGCAGTAACCCATGTGGTGTTTGTCTCACAGCACAGAAAATGTGCTCTATCAGTATACTCCTCCTCCAGCTACTCACCTACTGTTTCTGTCGCTCTTCTCCCCTTTATCCAGCTTTGATGTCTGAGGGAGAGAATATAATGAGGCTGTAGGAGAAAAACATAGATGGAACCATATTTAGAAAGGGATAGAGTGGAGGGAGCTATTTCAGTCATGTGATTGGGGGCAGGTCTTTGCATCTTTGTTGAAGTCCCTTTGTTGGACTTGGACTGCTGATCCCCTTGTTGGATATCATAGTGTATTGAGTTTACATGGCAAGGTTCTGGTAGTGGTGGGGGCTGACAGGGTAGCCTCTGTGTTAAGGGACGATCCCATGCCAGACAGCTTTTTCCAGACAGCTCTGCAATGGACCCACCAGAGGACCGAGCTGAGCCTGTTAGCCCTGTGTGTGACATCTCTGTACAAACATATTTAAGAAGGGACAGAAAACACCCGCCAGAGAGAGGAGGAGGGAACACAAAGAGTGAAAAACAGCAGAGGGAACACCAAGGTCAGAGAAGGAGAAGAGGAGGTACTCCAGGTGCTGGAGCAGATATTCTCTGCAGCTTGTGGAAGAACTCATGCTGGAGCAGATATCCACGCTGCAGCCTCTGGAGAAACCGACGCTGGAGCAGATGGATATTTTCTAAAGGAACTGTGGCTCGTGGATAGCACTGGGGCAAGGGAAAAGTGTGAGAGAGAAGGAATCACAGAGAGAAGCGATACACCCCGTATCCTGCTCTGTGATACTTGGGTGGAGTAGAAGAGTTTGAATTTAAAAGAGTTAAGTTTAACCTGGGAGATGGGAGAGGAAAGGTGTTGTTTAATGGTTTTTTTTGTTTGTTTTCTCATTACCCAAACCAATTTTAATCATCAATGAGTTAGACTAATTTCCCCCAATTTACCTGTCTTTATCTCTACCCATGAGCTTTCTCATCCTATTTTCTCCCTACATCTTGCTGAGGATGCGGAGTGAAAGAGTGGCTGGGTGGGCATTAGGCTGTCTACCAAGCTTAATCCACCACACAGCTGCTTCTTCTCTCTTCCTTCCCTGGATGTTTCTGAGAGTATTAAGGAAGCAGAAGTTCTGCCTGTCTCCTGTAGTAGCTGTAATTGTCTCTTCTTCTGTAGGATGCAAGGGTGTACAAAGAAGTCAGATGCAGAAGAGGATTTCATAAAACTACGCGTGTCCTGTGGCCATATGTAGTCTCTTCTGATTGCAGAAGAAATCACATCTGTATTACTGATAACTACAGGACACAGTAACTGTGCACACAGCTGTTTGAGGGGTCATTGGGGAAGAATATTGCATGATTATTTTTGTATTATTAGAACATGCCCTTCCTCACTAGCCTTGATAAACTTTTTTTCAGTGTGTTAGGCTAAGTAAATGTTAAGATTTATGTTAAAGCATAAGCTTCAGAAGTCTGCTAAAAATACGCAGAGACTATTAGCAAATCCCCGCCCCACACACAATAAGTTTTTCTCAATTTTTAGTAATGTAAAAGATGCCTCTTTTAAAACCATAAAATAATTTACATTGCGGGGACCTGTGGAAGTCAACTACTCCAACCCCGTGCTCAAAGCAGGACCAAATTGGATTAGGTCACTCGAGGCCTATTCTAGTCTGGTTTTCATTATTCCTAAAGATGAAGATTCCACAGTGTCTCTGGGCAACTGTTCCAATGTTTGACGGCACTAATGGTGAAATTTCTTTTTCATTTACAGAAGGAGATTGTAATAAGATATAATAAGACATTATTAAAACTTGTGTCTGTTGCCTCATGTTCTACCACCTTGTGCCTACACCTTCTTCATATCCTCCCACTAGGTGATTGATGCCAGCCATAAGTTCCACCCCACCCCAGCCTTCTCTTCTTTAAGATGAACAAACCCAGTGTCTTAGCCTCTCCTGAGTAAGAGCTTTAACTTTGAGGTAAACTCCAGTTGATAATAATGTTTGGTGCGTTGTACTAGATTACCTATTTATATTGTTTTTTCTTATATATTGCTCCTTTTGTCAGCTTCTCCACCCTTATTCTGCTACATGCGCATACATTTTGGTGCTTTTCAAGTAGTTTGCTGCTTTTTCTATATCCAGTGGTTGCTCTCTACTCATATTCCATGCTTCCCCAGCCTAAACCTTTTCTCTCTTATTTTGCCTTTTTTCATTCACACAGCCCATCCCATGGCAGTCCTCTCAATATATAACTAGCTAGTAATTGCTTCAGCTCACCTCTTTTACCTAAAAATCCCCTACTCAAATGATCTCCTATCAACAGTTCAGCAGGAAACAGTTCTTAGTCACTTCATTTATTTTATCTCAGTTAATTTGATGCTCTCCTTTTCTATTTAAAAAATCCAAAAGCCACACTCTTCTCTCCTTATGTTTCTTTCCTTTTCCACTATCTCTTCTGCACCTAAACAATTGTAGAAACTATGAAACTCCAGATCAACCTGGGGCCTTATCGCTTCACCATGCCTTGCTTCTAACTCTGGCTGATCCCACCTTATTCAGAACAAGATGCAAGATACACAGTGACAGTCACTGTGGAATAGCCTGCCCTTACACCCATGGGAAATTATTTCCTATTGCCATAGACTTATTTTTGGGGAAAAAAAGAACCCACAGTGTTTTACTTAAAAGTTACCTAGATTTTTTATTTTCTAATGTGTCTTCTGCATGGTAATTATGCAATCTTTTTTTTGCGTTAGAATGATGTCTAAGTCGTATTTCTACAATATTATCAATTCTTAAGTCCTTTTTATCATCCTGCCTTCTGTAACTGACAAACTCCATTCCTCTTTCCAGTTGATTCAGTTCAGGGCTTATTCTGGTAGTGCCTCTCATTATCTAGGTAAAGCAAGTGGCGTGGCCCATTCCAGTTATCTTCTCTTTTAAACTCCGTGCTGATTCTGCTTTGCCTAGAGTCATTCTCATTTGAGGCTCTCTGTAGCTCTGCCCCTCCAGTTTTCTCTAGGCCTCAAAGTCAGCTATGTCCATTCATCCCTCCTGGTTTGACTCCAATGCCAGCTTTAATAGCTTCAATACTCTCATATCTAATATTCATCCTTGCTGCCTCGTAGTACACGTGGGAGCTGAATTCCCGTATAAGAAACTGGTCACTTGTCTCAGTCAAGAAGGGAGCAATTTTTATGCTCTTCTAAATGTCTTCCTATGTCCCAGTTCAGGTCCAAATCTTATCTGGGTACAAAAAGTCAGTGTCACCTGTATCACATTCCCTAAAAATACTGCTGGGGGTATATAAAGCTCTGCTGAAGTTTCCGACTACCCTTCTTGGTTCCCACTCCCCTTGCTGTATTTTGTTTCGCTCTCGGAATATTTCCTCACTGCCCTTATTATCCAAGTGAGCTTTTCAATGCCTCTTTCTCTCTCTTAACTTCTTTGGTTCTTGGTCTGTCCTCTCCCCATTTTCATTTTCTTCACTCCCTTCCCCAACACACTCTACGATTCCAGCACTTTTCTCTGCTGGTTTTGCTATTTGTTATTGTTGTAAGTCTGTCAGAAACTGCTCCTCTGGCTCCTGGGTGGAATTTGTCTCCAGTGAGCAGTCAGGCAAATACAGGCAACACGGAGGTGAGTGTTGTAGGGAGGAGCTGAGGAAAATTGGGTCAGTGTCTCTGAGATGAGCTGTGCCCAGCTGAACTGTTGTGGCATTCTGACACTGTGCCAAGATATGAAAAACGACTGAGAGAAGCTGAGTGAAAGGCGCTTGCGCACTCCAAACTCTGCCTTTGCCTTTCATAGTAACCTTGACGTTATGGGAAGTGACAGCTTGCTCTGCCCCCTGAGGTGCTAGCTCTGCAACCTCTGTCCTTGCATTGGATATTGTGAATCTAAATCTGTGTTTTCTTGGAAAGTACTGGTGCCTAGGGGATGACCAAGTCGTGCTGTCCACAGTGACAAGGCCTGTGGCTTAACTGGTGTTGGTGTTTTGTGGGAGGTTGTTCTGCAGGCACATAGTGGAGGTGTTTCAGGAGAAGCTGCTCTTGTTCAGGCTTTCTCTGGATGGTCCTGAAATGGTAATGTTCACTAAAGCAAAATATGCTGTTCCTAGTGATAGTGGGCTTGCTTCAGCTTGGGTATTTGTTATGACTGTCTCCAGTGAGCACAGTACTCATCTACGGAAATTGTAGGACCACAGCAAGGGTACATGATGCTATGATATGCAGTAAGAAAGCAATGTAAGGTATGTGAAAACTGAAAAATCTCATGGTGTGAAAAAACAGATCCTTCAGAAACAAATGAGAGATGGATTCTGTCTGTGTGGAAGGACAGCCCTAGGCTCACTGTAACTGCTGGAATAAAAGGAAGTAGCTTTTGCCTATTTAGGTTGCTAGGGGATTTTTTTTCTCTTCCCTCCCTATTTGACCTCTGATATACTATTTATAGAGTAACTGGACTGAGGCAATGCCAGGAAAAGCTCCGTGTGATGGGAACATTTATTGCTGCCATCTGTGGGCTGGAGTCCTGCGTACAGTGAGGTAGGCAATTTTGGAAAGGGATAAAAGTGCTCCTGAATGTAAGCAGCTCCCTGACAGGATGCAGAGGCAGGGGTCAGGCTTGAGGTGGAAGCAGAAGGTGTGTGTGTGATAGCAGCAGTCACTGCCTATGGAGGACGTTCTTTAGCTACACAGAGGCCAGTTAATGTCTACTGTAGTCAGTCCAGCCTTACTGGCCAAAGTTGCAACTGTAATATGTAAGTAATTGCAAATTTTATGTTATAGCCTTTTTTTTCTTTTCTTTTTTTTTTTTTTTGTAACTATCTTTCTATCTTTTCATTAGGAAGGTGGGGAAGATGTGAATCATGTTTAATCGCTTCAGATCAGCTTTGCTTGCAGTATGCTGTATGATTTCATTTTGCTGTTTTTCTTCTGGAAGTAGAAACACCCAGGGGCAGAATGAGAGATTCAAAGGATGATCTTTTCTCTGTCTCTGCCATCCCTCGTGGAAATACCAGTGTAAGATTATAGGTTTATATAGTCATTATTTTTTTTACTAGACAATACAAAAATAATCACTGTGGAGAGATCTCTCCTCCTAAGTTGCTCTGGATTCCACTACATAGTTCTTCAGTTGCAATTTCTGTCATGTGAGTTGAACTGGGCAGGCGAGTCTCTTCCTCATTGCTTTTCTTTATGCTTTTCTCTGTCTCTTTTAAATACTTTTCTGAAGTTCCTCCCTCAGAGGAAATCTGCCAATCCTATTCTCATTTCATTTCTGAACATCTGAAATAAGAACGTAGCCTAGTGGCAAGAACTTCCCATTCATTGTTTCCTGTCCACCCACAATCATGTATGTGGGGAAAGATCTGGCAGTGAGGTGGCCAAGACCACAGAGAGCTATCCACACATTTTAATTTGCATATGTTTAAGGGAAATCGCAGAATACCTGAACTTGGAAGAGATCTCTGGAGGTGTCGTAGTTTAGCTCCACTTGGGACCAAGCTATGCAGTCTCTTGCTCACTCCTCCCACCCTCCGAGGGAATGGGGGAGAGATAATATAACAAAAAAGGCTCGAGGTTTCAGATAAGGACAGGGAGAGATTCTTAAAGTTACTGTTATGGGCACCCCCCACCCCGTCCCTGAGTGGGCGAGAGTGAGCCCCTTGACGAGCGGCAGCTCTGACTCAGTGTGGGCGGGGAGTGCACATGAGCAGCCCCCAGGGAGCATGAGTGACCCGAAGCGCGGCAAACAGAGCGGGCAAACAGGGTGTGGTGCAGCATTTTGCATGGGCAGGGCGTGTGGGTGGGGCGCAGTCCCCTCATCTGGCTCCAGAGGGTACTCAAGTGGTGGTCACTTCCCTCCCAGGAGAGGACTCAGCTATGGTCTCCACTTGCCTGAAAGCCATCGCCAGAAGGAGTGTGGTGACCCAGATGGCACTCCCATGCAAATGCACAGCTGTCCAGGCCTCTGGCTGCAGGGAGTGCCTGAGCCTGCCACTGGTACTGGAGGGCAGCAGAGACAACAGCTGTTTTTGGTGCGACCAGTTGGATGATCTGCTCAGCCTGGTGACAGAGCTGAAAGAGGAAGTGGAAAGGCATATCATGGAGTGTGAGAGGGAGATGGACTGGTGGAGCCACTCCCTACCATGCCTGAGGCCAAGGCAGCAGATGGAGGCTCCACGAGAAGTAGAGGATCCCCTGTCCTCTTGCTGACATGCAGGAGGACAGGAACTAAGAGACAGAGGGGAATGGAAACAGGTCCCTGCTCGGGGCAGCAGGCAAATCCCCTCCCAGCCTCCCTCACCTCCTCAGTTGCCCTTACACAACAGATGTGGGGCTCTGGAACTTGAAGGCCAGGCAAATGAGGATGTAGGTGAAGGTCCATCCAGGGAGTTGCCTAGGGAGGGCCAGTCAGCCCCATGCATTGTGACTGCCGCTGTTAAGAAAAAAAGGAGAGTAATTGTTGTAGGCAATTCTCTTCTGAAGGGAACAGAGGGCCCCATATGCTGACCAGACCCACCCCACAGGGAAGTCTGCTGCCTCCTGGGGGCCCGAGTCAGAGACATTACTTGGAAACTTCCTGGTATGGTCCGCCCCACTGATTGTCACCCGCTATTGGTTATGCAGGTTGGCAGTGATGAGGTGGTGGAGAGAAGTCCAAGAGTGATCAAAAGGGACTTCGGGGCACTGGGGTGACTGGTTGAAGGATTGGGAGTGCAGGTTGTGTTTTCCTCAATCCTGTCTGTGGCAGGGAAGTATACTGAGAGGAACAGGAAAACTCAACTGACTAATGCGTGGCTCAGGGGCTGATGCCGTGGTTGGAATTTTGGGTTTTTTGACCATGGGGAGGTTTACACGGCACCAGGCCTGCTGGCAGCAGATGGAGTTCGGCTATCTCCAACGGGGAGAAGGATTCTCGTCCATGAGCTGGCGGGGTTAATTGAGAGGGCTTTAAACTAAGCTTGAAGGAGGAAGGAGATACAACCAGGCTCACTAGAGATGAGCCTAGGGGTGACGTGCCAAGATTGGGAGTGAAATTGATAGCCCAGCTCAAGTGTATTTCAGCAATGCATGCAGCATGGGCAACAAGCAGGAGCTGGAAGCCATTGTGCAGCAGAATCGTTATGACTTAGTCATCATCACAGAAACGTGGTGGGACGACTTCCATGGCTGAAGTGCTGCAATGAATGGCTACAGGCTCTTCAGAAGGGATAGGCAATGAAGGAGAGGCAGTGGGGTGGCTCTGTATGTCAGGGAGTGTTTTGATTGTGTGGATCTCAATGATGGTGATGGTAAGGTTGAATGCTTATGGGTAAGGATGAGAGGGAAGGCCAATGAGGCAGATATCCTGCTGGGAGTCTGTTATAGACCACCTAAGCATGACAAAGAGGCAGATGAAGCCTCCTACAAGCGGCTGGCAGAAGTCTCATGATTGCTAGCCCTTGTTCTCTTGGGGGATTTCAACTTACCAGACGTCTGCTGGAAATACAACACAGCAGAGAGGAAACAGTCTAGGAGGTTCCTGGAGTGTGTGGAAGATAACTTCCTGACACAGTTGGTGAGTGAGCCTACCAGGGAAAGTACCTTGCTCGATCTCCTGTTTAACAGAGAAGGGCTGGTGGGAGATGTGGTGGTCGGAGGCCGTCTTGGGCTTAACGACCATGAAATGAGAGATTTTTCAGTTATTGGAGAGATAAGGAGAGAGGTCAGCAAAACCACTACCATGAACTTCCAAAGGGCAGACTTTGGCCTCTTCAGGACACTGGTTGACAGAGTCCCTTGGGAGAAAGTCCTGAAGGGCAAAGGGGTCCAGGAAGGCTGGGCATTGTTCAGGAAGGAGTCTTAAAGGTGCAGGAGCAGGCTGTCTCCAGGTGCCATAAGACTAACTGATGGGAGAGACAACCAGCCTGCCTGAACAGGGAGCTTTTGCTAGGACTTAGGGAAAAAAGGAGAGTCTTCTGCTCTTGGAAGAAGGGACAGGCAACTCAAGAAGAGTACAAGGAGCTCGTTAGGTCCTGCAGAGAGAAAATTAGAAAGGCAAAAGCCCAGCTAGAAGTCAATCTGGGCATTGTTGTTAAGCTCCATTCAGTTTTTCACATGTAAACATCTAAGGCCATCCGAGACACTCTGCTATCGCCAAGACATCTACTGACGGCTAGCAGATACTACAGGGACACTAGAAGACCCAGCACCTACTGGAATGCCATCTGGATGACAGAGAGAATGGATACAAGAGGCCTCTCACGTGTATGGACAACTGACTTGCTCCTTGGGTCTTTGCTTAAGAGTGAGCAGAATTGCTCATTAGGTTCCACTGATGGTGTTGAGTAGGGATGGGATTCATCTGTCTGTCATGGGTATCTGCACAGAATACGGACTGAATGTCACCTGCCAGAGCTGTTCATGGTCTGCTGAGAATAGCACTTGTCTGTGCTCCACGTAAGTGGGGATTGCCATGTGCTGTTATACTAGTCTCCTCTCTTGATAGTTTTCTTACAGATAGCCGCCTTAGCTCCCTTCTCTCTGTAATGTGGTCACTTAACTGTTTAGGGTTGCTTTTTTTTTGCATTGAAAACCAATTAGCCATCACAGTCAGTGGGTTTTTTGGTACTTGAGTCATCTTGTAAAAATGATACATTTTAATGGAGACTTTAACTCAGGGCTTGTACCCCTCTTTCATCTCTTTCTTTGCATCACTGAGGGGCAACATGATAGCCAAAATGGCAGAAATTCCCCTGCTTCTCCCAAAAGAGAGGGTGCATGTGAGGACAGAGAAATATTACTGAAACTTGGTTTTTTTGGTAAAACAGCTGCAGCGGAATTTTGTCTAGTTTACTCAGCTGTAGTGAAGTGCTTATAAATGAGCCTATGTGGCGGCTTGACACTCTGCTTATGTTAAATACAGGACAAGGGGGAGATACATTTGCATTAAGTCTGGTACTTTGCTCTCAATGACAACTGTATCACAAAATCACTTCAGAAACAAGCCAGGTTCACTCTTAAATGTTTTTAGTATTTTTTTTTTTTCTGTCTGCCTCTTGGAGAATCACAGAATAGTTTGGGTTGGAAGGGACCTTTAAAGGTCATCTAGCCCAACCCCCTTGCAAGGAACAGGAACATCTTTAAGTAGATCAGGTTGCTCAGAGCCTCATCCAACCTGGCCTTGAATGTTTCCAGGGATGGGGCATCCACCACCTCTCTGGGCAACCTGTTCCAGTGTTCCACCACCCTCATTGTAAAAAATTTTTTCCTTATATCTGTTCTGCTTCTATCTCCCTCTATTTTAAATCTGTCATCCTTTGTCCTATCACAACAGGCCCTGCTGAAGAGTTTCTCCCCGTCTTTCCTGTGGGTCCCCTTTAGGTATTGGAAAGCCACTATAAGGTTTCCCTGGAGCCTCCTCTTCTCCAGGCTGAACAGCCCCAACTCTCTCAGCCTGTCCTCACAGGAGAGGTGCTCCAGCCCTCAGATCATCTTTGTGGCCCTCCTCTGGACTTGCTCCAGCAGGTCCACATCCTTCTTATGTTGGGGGCTCCAGAACTGGACACAGTACTCCAGGTAGGATCTCACAAGAGTGGAATAGAGGGGCAGGATCACCTCCCTCGACCTGCTGGCCACGCTCCTCTTGATGCAGCCCAGGATGCGGTTGGCCTTCTGGGCCGCAAGGGCGCATTGCTGGCTCATCTTGAGCTTCTCATCCACCAGTGCCCCCAGGTCCTTCTCCTCAGAGCTGCTCTCAATCCATTCTCTTCCCAGTCTGTATTTGTGCTTAGGATTGCCCCAGCCCACATGCAGGACCTTGCACTTGGCCTTGTTGAACTTCATGAGGTTAGCACAGGCCCACCTCTCCATCCTGTTAAGGTCCCTCTGTATGGCATCCCTTCCCTCCAGTGCATTGACCGCACCACACAGCTTGGTGTCGTCGGCAGACTTACTGTGGGTGCACTCTATCCCACTGTCCCTGTTGCCGACAAAGATGTAAAACAAGGCCAGTCTCAATACCGATCCCTGAGGAACACCACTCATCACTGGTCCCCACTTGGACATTGAGCTGTTGACCACAACTGTTAGAGTTTGGCCATCCAGCCAATTTGTTATCCACCAAATGGTCCATCCGTCAAATCCATGTCTCTCCAGTTTAGAGACAAGGATGTTGTGTGAGACTGTCAAATGCCTTGCACAAGTCCAGATAGATGACATCAGTTGCTTGTCTCTTTCCACCAATGCTGTAACCCTGTCATAGAAGGCCACCAAATTAGTCAGGCACGATTTGGCCTTAGTGAAGTTGTCTTGGCTGTCACCAATCACCTCCTTATATTCCATATACCCTAACATGGTTTCCAGGAGTCTGCTAGATGACCTTGCCAGGCACAGAGGTGTGACTGACCAGCCTGTAGTTCTCCAGTCTTCCTTATTTTCCTTTTTAAAAATGGGGGTTATGTTACCCCTTTTCCAGTCATTGGGAACCTCACCAGACTGCCATGACTTCTCAAATACGATGGACAATGGCTTGGCAACTTCATCTGCCAGTTCCCATCAGGTCCCATGGACTTGTGCACCTTCAGGTTTGTTAGAATGTGCACATTGTGTTGAAAGTTTCTCAGAAGCCTGCTTCTTTAATTGTTCGAAGCATTCTTCTGATTTAAACCTGTAATTTACTGTAAAATCACCTGGTTTTGTGCTGACATTGCTCTTCAGCATAAACAATTCTTCATTGACTTTTGCAGTTCTGGGATTACACTCAAGAATAGATGCTGCCTCAACAAGTAAGAGATAGCAAGAAACCACTTAAATGTGACAGCATGAAAGGTATACCATACTGGGCAGTGCTAGGGCAGACAGCAGTGACCTACCTTTGCATATGGTGCAGGCACATAATGACAAGGATGGTGCATGGATGAAGAAATTAGATTTTGTGAGGCAAATATAAAAGAACAGCTGTAAGTATTTGATCTTTACTATTTGTTACAAGTACTTTCTCCAAAATATTGTCTCTATAGTATTGTACTATATCTGTGGTATGAGTAGATAACATTAGCAGACACCAAGTCCCTATAAAAATATTTGTATTCTTGCTGCGTTGGTTGGCCTGTTGGTTTTTATAAGCAGCTGTTGAATGCTTCTGATGACTTGGAGTGACTGTCTGTAGCATTAATGGAATCTTGCATGGCGTTTTAAGCAATAGACTTACTCTGCCTTATATGAACTGGCTTTCTTTACTGAGGTGGTAGTGCTGCTGGAATGTTCATTCCATTACATAAAACCTACAACATTGTACTTTTGCTTAATACCTTTGTCTAACTCATCAACAATGTGCCATCCCCGCAGACCTCATCCCTGCATCCCCAGGCTCAACAGGAAGTTGCCAGTAGACCATGTAAAGCACCATGTAAAAATAAATGTTTGTTTATTTTTTACACAACCATGTTTATTTTTAAATAAATTTTATTTACTAAATACCAGACAAATTCTTCTTCATTCACAGCTTTGTCTAGCTTTCCATATAATTTACAATTGGGCTAGGGATTAATCTACCTGAATTCTCTTAGCGCTACCCTTGTAGGGTAAATATGTTTTTGCACTGCAGGGGTAAAGTCTGTATCCTCTACAGATTTTCTTTTAGCATCACATAGACTGCAGGCATTATAATTATCTGTTCATTTTCACTAGTCTGACCAGCAGTGAGGTCATTGTCCTGCTTAATCTCAGAGTCTAGTACTGAAGAAAAAGAATCATTCTCCAGGATCTACCTTGACAAATGGAATGAATGTGCCACTAGTTGTGCGGTGAGTGTGCCATCAAGCCTTGAGAAAAGCTTGAGAAGGCACGTGATGCAAGAAAAAACAGATGAGATAAGATTACTTGTAAGAAAATAAAGATATTCACATCCATTTCAGCATTCTCAAATTTGAAATAAGTAAAGGAAGATCTCTGAAAGTGGTAAATTTTGGTTGAGTGACTGTGCAGTGAGTTGGACAAGAAATTGCCATTCCTAACACACATAGTTTCAGTACAGGTGCGTTTACCAAGAAATGTGAAAATTATGTTCTACGTGTGTGGCTGTTAGCAGAGTCTTAAACTGAAAGAAAGGGATGTAATTTATAAAGTGGACAAAATCTTTCTTACTTTTTTGTCCATAGGAACATAGGGACAGATCTTTGCATATTAGAATAATTTGATTTTCTGCTGGATAAAGGCCTGAAGGCAAAAACAGTTGCTCTTTTCTTACCATCATCCGTCATATGCAAAATTACAATCTCTTCTTCCCCCTTCCTTTCCATATGAAAATGTATAACACTGAGTGTGGTAATTTTCTGTGTGCTGGGAAGGATTTATGTTCTCCTATCTAATAGCTGTCATTCAAAGTTATTGAAGTCCCTTTTATGGTCTGACCTGTTCCAGGACTTACCATTCTTCTCACAGTATGTGTGGAGGTTACTGCGCAACCAAGACGACTTTTGACAGAGAAGATGAAGTAATATAACAGGCACAAAGCTGATGGGATTCTACAGATGTTATTGGCTGTTATGTCTGGACTGCAGCTGTAACCTTTTCAGTTTTGTTAAGGTTTGCATACCTGCAGTCCCACAGTATACATGAAAAATTCTACAATGGGCTTTGAAAACCCAAATGAAAGGGAATTGAACGCATATGAGAAGAAGGTTAGACAAGCAAGCTACTGTGTTTTTCTGAAGTTGTATCTTTGTTAAGAAAGATGCATCAATGGCAGCTTGGCACCTATAGTAGTTAGTAACATTTCCAAGTAATTGTTATTGGAGGTGGAAGCCTCCAAGTACAGTAAGTAATAATCAGATAGGCTAATTCTGCAGCTTCTGCTGTGGTGCTCCATTTTGGAACATTCATTAGGTAGCCTAATTTCCTGTTAACACCTGTATACTATATTCTTCTCTTACACTTTTTTCTTCTTTATGTAGCTTTTTGCTATCCTTTGGAATGTTCTGCTTATGGTAAATCACTAGGACAGTTCTTCTCTTGAGTGTGTCCCTTGTGTTTTTTGATATCAAACGCCCATCTGGGGTCTAAGTGAAAGTTTCCCATTCCCTGTAAATGGTCTTTATTGTGAAGTTAACTAATGAAATGTCAGTCCACAAATGAACTTTCACCTGAGGTTGTTAGACTGTACAATCTAAAAGAACTATCTGTTTATGTGGAAAGTCAACTTTAGAACACTTACTTACAACGTACATAAAAATTGTAAAAGCTTTATCCTAGCACTTCAACGTAAGATCCAAGCATCTTCTGCTAGGTAATTCAACATAGCATTTTTACCAAACCTGGAATGTGCCATACTCCCGTATTGTTAATAAGTTAATATTTTTTAGATTTTATTTCCCTGTAGGATGGATTTACGTCCTTGTTTCAGCTTTTTGCATAAGCATGTCCTATGCATTTGCAGATTAAATTAAACTAAATTAAGAGGTTTTTAGCCATTATTGGGAAGTTTCCAGACCTACAGGAAAACAATAGGACTGCCAATTTGAGTGCCTACTCCTAATTTTGATGCAAAATCAGCCATGGTAGCTTTTACTGCTTTCAGCAATGAAACTGTTGAAGGCAGCATAAAAAAATCCATTTTTGTGGCTGTATTGGATGGGGAGAAGGAGGTGTGGATAATACCTGTAACTGATATGGCTATTTCCAGACAGATCACATGACAATGCTCTTTGACTTCTACAATACCAAAGCACTTTGAGTGAGTAATGAGAAGACAATTACTTCAGATGGCCAAAGCTGTCTCTGGACTCTTTCTTTTTCATCTACCAGTGAATCAATTGAAGCACCTTTTGTATAGAATAAACTAAACTGTAATGATACATGCTCCATAAGGCAACAAAGCCAGCAGTAGTTACGCTATGTGATAACTTCTCCCTACAACAGCAGCATGAGTTAAATGTAAATAAGATTTTATTGTTTCTGGAATCTGAATTAATGAGTTTCCTGCTTTTGCCTCTCATTTTCCTCCTCTTAGCCTGTCCCCTTGGTTTCTTCAAAGTATCTGTGGGAGACGACCCCTGCCATCTATGCCCTGCCCACAGCCACACTCCCCTGCCAGGTTCCAGTGAATGTGTGTGCCAGAACCGCTACTATCGGTCTGCTTTGGACAATTCTGATGCTCCCTGCACTGGTAAGTATTTGGACGGAGTGTTTGAAAGCAAGAAGGGCAGTTAATGAGAGAGAACATGCCCAAATGACCCAGGGGAGTTGCAATTCACCTCTTCCCATGACCTCTGAAATAACCCAAAACTTCTCTTTGCTCCTCCAGTTGACTACAGGGTGTATTCACTCACTGAATGTAGATGAGAAGGCAGAAGTGTTCCCACATGCTTTTTACAATGTTGATACATTGGGGAAACTGTGTTTTGAGAATACTGGGCTGTTGCAGTACTAGAGACTCAGAAATTGAAAAAAACCCCAAATTTTAGATGACTTACACAACCTTAAATAAGTCCATTGCAAGTATGCATAAGATACAACTTTTAATGAGAGAATAATATACTAATTTCTCATGAAATGCTAAACTCATTCCATACATGGGGTAAGTATTGTTCATTGAAGGAATTAACCAGTATTTTCTTCCATTTATCACTGAAAGTGTGAAGACCATATTTACTGCACAGAATTCAAATTCTACAAATTTTATCATGTTTCCCTTGCCCCTCCCAATTGCTGCGTTCAGCCTCTCTGTCCCTGCACTTCTAGTCTTGCTTTGTGCCTATGCCCGGGTTTGGCAGTGCAACACTACTGCTTTTTTTTACCTGTCTGAACTTTTCACTTGCTAGCTCCAGTGTCTTGTCCCATTCTTGTCCCCATTCCATCTTCTCACTCTCTGCATGTTCCTCCTTCTCTTCACTGCCTTTGTGCCAGCAGGAGAAGTGTTGGATGCACAGAATGGGCAGTTTTTCAGCTGTCAGAGTTTACTCCATTTACTTCCATTCAGGAATCTGGCTGGCAGCAGGAATAATCATAGGGAAACTGGTGTTCAGTTCCTGCAATAGACTAACTGAACAGGCTAACTGAAGTCTAAGAGAGTTTGGAGATATTAGGCACCAAAGGAGAGAATTAGAGGTCTCAGTAGAGACAAATCTTTACTAAGCTTGTGCAAAGTTTAACATTTCAAAAGCTTGGAATTTCCCTACAGACTAGCTGTTCTTTTAGGGAAAAGTAAAAGTCACATCCTTGAAACAGAGACCCCTCTTGGTTTTTTTTTTTCTCTAAAATGTGGTAGTACAGTAGCTCCTTTGTATTTGTAAGCATATGTTTGATGTAGCAAAGAATATGTTTTTCTTAGCCTTGTTCAGAGAAACGACTAGATAAGAGTAAAAATGAGAAGAAAAAGCAACTTATTCTTTTGTTCTTATCCTCCTGCTTTGTCTTCTCCTCTCCCCCACCTCGCTCCCATTATTTAATGAGATTTTGATCTTTTGTTCTGTCTTCTAGGCATCCCCTCTGCTCCCCGTGACCTTAGCTATGAAATTATTGGCTCCAATGTGCTCCTGACCTGGCGCCTCCCGAAGGACCTAGGCGGTCGCAAGGATGTTTTCTTCAATGTCATCTGCAAAGTATGTCCAGCAGGGTCCTCCGGGCCATGCGTGCGCTGTGGGGACAGTGTACAATTTGAACCACGCCAAGTGGGTCTGACAGAAAGTCGTGTGCAAGTCTCCAACCTCTTGGCCCGTGTGCAGTACACCTTTGAGATCCAGGCTGTCAACTTGGTGACTGAATTGAGTTCAGAAGCACCCCACTATGCCACCATCAATGTTAGCACCAGCCAGTCAGGTGAGGAGACCTCTGCATCTGAGTCCCACAATTTCCATTTCTGTCTCTAATTTGATTTGCTTTTATCTTTTGAATCTTGTAGCTTTGTCTTGTTACTTATATGTTGTGCCTTTTTTTATCTTGCCCTGCTAGTTCCATGATTTCATTTCTGCCCTTCTCATTTCTGCTTTCTCTGGATGGGCTTTCCTTTCTTCCCTCTTGGCAGAAAAACTGAGTTTAGCAGCTGATGTGGTTGTATATGGAAAAAGAGTTGGTCGGGCAGAAGCTGCCCTGAAGAAAATTGCAAAGGGAAAGTAGTTCTGTGGGTCAGACAAAGCATGTTGCTTCATTGTGCAAGGCAGGAGACACAATCAGGGTTTGATGGGGATTTTGTGAGCATCAGCTTGCCACAGCAGCATTTAGAGAGCACTTCTTCATTTCCTCTTCACCTTCTTTATCTCCTACTCTTCTACATTTCATCCTCTTATACTTCAATCAGTTTTTCTAGCATTTTTCACCTGTTCACTTTTCTTTTTTGTCTTTCTATTTTTCCATCCTTTCTTGTTTCTATACACCACCTTCCATTCTTCTCATTTCAGTTCATTCTCTAGTGCACTTTAACAAGTGTTGTTGAGTGTTTCGTCAAATCTGTCCACCTTTGCCTTGCTGCATATCAAAGTAAGGAATTGGAAAATAAAGGGACAGATAGGCACTGTCTAAAGATGCTGATAGAGTTATAAGATACAGATAGGTGCTGTATTACAGGAAAGAATGTATACAATGATATTTACTCATCACCTAAATATACACAACCCTGGGATGGAGTGTGTTAATTCTGTGCAGTCCTGTGGGTCGTAAAAGGATATGAAAACTACAGTTTTTACCATTCCTGGAGGGGTTTTAAATGGAATTTTGACAAAGGATCCAGAAACAGAATCACCATTCCTATTTTACTGAAATTGCTCTGGGTTCTTCCACATGCCATGTATTTTCTTTTACCTTGTTCCTGCCTGTTTTGAGAAGTGGTCTTGGAGTATTATTCTCCTGCAATAGGAAGCAAAGTTAGGGGTAATTTTTTTTGCCTTTTTCATGGTAGAAATATTAAAATGTATTGTACAGTTGTATCATAGGTGTTGTGATCTTTGTAAGTAGGAACTAAACCGGAGTGATGACCAAACGAAAATACTAATGGCTTATGTGGGCAGCCAAAGGAAGAGGAGAGATTAGAGTTGAAGAATAGGTCAGATTGATGGATAGCATACAGAAGGCTTATATATATGGAGGAAAATGGTGAACAGCATCAAGCAAATTCTGATTTTCTATAAATATCATACAAGGACTGGAGCTGAAGAGAGCCACAGGCATACAGGCATACAGCTTATTTAAGAGGATATAATGAGGAATAGAGTGATGAGGAGGAGAAAGAGGGGGAACAATTTGAACTGAGTGACAGAAGATGTCTGTAAACATTTAGACATGTGTAAATGTTAAACAAATCCCTAATGAGATTCCACAGTGTAGTTGGGGAAACCTCTGTAAAACCAGGCTTTGATAAAGCTCATAAGAAATGCTGTGAAATCAGATGTAGCATCATGATCTTGGTTAAATCATGTATTTTAATTTCTACTTCTATTCTATGGAAAGGAAGGGAACATATATATATATATACATCCCAAGTAATTTCCTACTATTGGCAGATGCCAGGGGTTTGACAACATTTGCTTCTTCCCTTTAAAATGTTACTTAACAGGTATTGAGTAGCAGAGCATGTATAAGATACCCGGTCCCTTAAGAGGCTCGCTGCAAGTGGGTGGTCAGTATTTGTTTACAGTAAAAGATACGGCTGGGTAATTTGTATGGTAGTTCCAGGCAGTTCGTTTGTCTTCTGCTGGGGACACATGGGTGTTCTATTAACATCCTAAAGAATTCTGGTTCTTCATGCTTCTCATCTCAGCCTTCTTTATCTATATCTGAGGTAATTTGGTTGACTAGCTGCTTCCTTCTCCTGCCTGGAATCGCCAAGTCTGCCATCTTCTTTTGCTTCTGTTTGACTTTTCGATTACTCCTATTACTCCAGCTGTCTCTTGATGTCTCTGGGTGTGTTGGATGTCTCTCTCTAAGATGCCTCTTGTGCAGTTTCAGGGAAGGCCAACTTTCTTAAGCAGCAATGTGTACTGAATAGCTTCTTTTTGTGTTTGTTTTTTTTTTTTTTCCCTTGCTCTTCTTCAAGATCATTAGGAGTGAGCTTGAGATGAACTGCCCTCGATTCATAGTGACAGCTCATACTAACAAGGCCCTGCTTCCTCCATCACGTGGCCTGTCTCATCCATACCCCCTCCCTTCAATCCCTTCAGCAGCTTTTCACTTTAGCATGGCTTCTTGTTGTTGTTGTTATGTTATTATAACAATTATTATTATTACTATTATTATTATACAAGCAGGGATGGACATTTCAGGATCTTATGTTCTGAAAGAGACAAGGAGGGCACAGGAAGGCATTAAGGGTATAAGAAAAAGCAAACTGGAGAATGCTTTCAGATAAATGACCGTAACAGAAATTTTCTCTCCATTGAATTAACGGTGACCAAAGAAAGACCCTTCAGCCCTGGCAGCTTCTGAATATTCTGCTTACTCAAACATCAGTCGGAGTTCTCTTGCTTATTCCAGTTGCTGATCCAAAAAATCCTCCTCCCCACCCTCTGCCCCATTGTTAGAGATACCTTAGGCAATATTATGTGCTGGGACAGTTCTACTTCTCTTTTTCTTTTCCTCCTGCTCCCTATTCGCTCTTCATCTTTGTCTCCAAAACACTGTTCATCTAAGATTTTGCTTACCCCTAACAATCTGCTAGCCCTGCTTCAAAGTATGATAGGATTCTTTGGTTACACAATCACATTTTTCTGTGGTAGTCTGATGATGATGTTCCTACTCTTCAGTGACTATGTGTTTGAAGACAGAGTGAGAAGGGCTGGCACTGAAAAACTTCCTTTCATTACCAAGACTTAACCTTCTACAGCAAAAACCATCTGAAACCTGTTTGGATAGTAATAATAAAACCTGTTTGGGTAGTAATAGTATGACATGCAAATGTGATATGCAGATTACCAGAAGGAAAAACTGTCCAGAGATGAGACAATAAAGAAAGGAATTGTTCTCAGCTCAGGTTTGAAGTGCTGAGGTTGAATAGGTAAAGAAGTGTCAGGATGTATAGAAGGACGTTGGGAGGCTGTTGCAGATAGCATGAACTGCATGAGGAAAAGCTATGATGTCATTGTAGTGGAGTTACGCTTCGTCACAGAGGCAAACCTAACACAAAGAAAGCAAAGAACTTAAAATCCAACCGTATTATTAAAAAAAAACTAATCTCACTAAAATTTTAATGATTATTTTAACAACTTGAAGTGTACTTGTCAGGGTAAACAAATAATCCCTTCTCACGTCTCGGGACAGAAGTCAGATTTTCATTTAAAGGATTGTGAAAAAACCTTCTCTGTGCACAGCTGTAACTACCTGTCCATTTTTTTCGTACACCTTCCACTGAAGCATGTAGTAATGTCTGTTGCCAGAGACATGCTACTAAACTTATTCATTCAGGCAGCTGTTACGTTCCTAGAAGGAAAAGGAAAAGATAAAGAGAGCAGAGACTTGAATGTTGGAGCAAATCTATGCAGATTTTTAAAAGCAAGTAGATTTTTTTTAAAGTGAATCCAGACATTATGAGAGCTAATGGAGATATGTGAGGATAAAGGTTATATGACCAGATTGCTTTATACCTGTGAAAAGATATGTAGCAGCCTTTTACATCAGTTGGATTCAGAGCAGTGTGACCTGACAACACCAAAAATCTGTAGAACTGCAGAAATGAAAGCTAGACAGTCTGAAGGATTGTGTAAGAGGTTGAATGGGGACAAGGACAGTTATGGGTAGTGCCAGGAAATTTAAGACGACCTGACAGAAAATTTTCAGGTGAAATGGTGTGAGAAGAGGAAAAGAATTAAATGCCAAGTATGATTATGAGATTATGAAGGGAAATTGATGAGTTATTTGAAGGTGTTTGCTTTTCCACAGACAGACAAAATAGTCCAGTAGACTTAGCTGGCAAAAGCAGGGACATAGGCAAGGCATTTTCTTGATCAAAACAGGAAAGGAATAAAAAGAGAACTGTCAGAAGCTCCATACCACTGTGTTTTGCCAGGCTAAAACCAGCAGGTAAAACAAGTAGACTGTGGGCTCTGTGTTCATTGTCCTATGAATGAACTACATTAATTTTCAAAGTAACAAGCTGATTTATTTACAATCTAATTGCCAACCTTGAGCACTTGCCAAAGGTCTCTAAGAATTTAATGGTATTGTTTTCTTCTTACATAGGAACAACAAAAATACTCTCAAGGTGTAATTTTTCCCTTAGTGACATTTGTCAGCTTTGCCATCTTCAGTGGATTTGCCCAGTTATGACTGGGACTTAATAAAAACTTCTATGGTCACTCCACAAAAAGAAACTATTCCCATTTCTATCTTTACTGTGCCCTATCTGTGCAGCATAAGCAGAGAATGAGTGTGCTTGTTTTCACATTTCAGGTTTCAGAAACTGTTAAAATGAAGTCAGAAACTTTTTGATCAAGTAGAAATAGGAAGTGCATAGTAAAACATGGCACCTTGTGACATGAAGGAATTTTTCCTGTTTATTGGGCGTGAGTGGAACCCATACACAAAAAGTAGTAAGAATAGAGGTAACATAAGTAAAATGACTAATTAATTGGCCTTTCTAAAGCACTCTTCATCCACAGGAAGTAAATTACAGTGTTATGACAGAAGGCAACCTGAGATACTTTTAAGGAATTTTCAGGTATTTACAGAAAGAGTCAGAACTAAATTGAAGTCTGTGGAAAAGACATAGGATAATTTCAAAATAAAGATAAGACATTAAACACATAAAGAAAGTCATTTCCATGCTGTATCTTCTTCCTTGAAGAAGATCAGTCTGGGAAGATGTGTGTAAAAAAGCTAGGTTCTTGATGCCATTTGCTTAGAATATGAGGATAATGGAATACCTGAAGAGGTAATGAAGGAGAAACAAGAATATAAGAGTAGTAGATATGGGGCTAGTATTAAAGAATATAGAGACATATTACAGGTATAGCTGAGGATGATCAAACCATGTGAAATATAATGAGAGAAACACTGTATGATTGAGAAGCTTATAGGGTGAGATGGAAGGGGAAGAAAACCTATAAATAACTAGAAAGAACACATAGGCCCGGGTAGGGTTTGGTTTGAATCCCAGTTAAGTGATCACCTATGAGTCAGTTGTCTGAATTCCTGTTGTAGTCCATGGATGTCTAGTCTATACTGCTGAGTGATTCAGCTGGCTAGAATCAGAAAATGGCTAAGCTTGGAAGACATCTCTGGAGGACATCTTCTCAAATCCCCTCTGCTCAAGCAGGGTCACCTTGAGCAGGTTGCCAAGGACTATGTCCAGAACACTTCTGGATATCTGCAAGGAGGGATACTCCACAGCCTCTCTGGGTAACCTCCTCCAGTGCTTGGCCACCCTCATGGTAAAAAGTGTTACTTTGCGTTCAGAGGGAACCTCCTGTGTTTCAGTTTGTGCCCATTGCCTCTGGGCCTGTCACTAGGCACCTGAAAAGAGCCTGTCTCTGTCCTCTTTGCATCCTCCCTTTAAGTATTTGTACACATTCATAAGATCCTTGTAAGTCTCCTCTTCTCCAGGCTGAACAGTCCCAGCTCTCTCAGCCTCTCCTGCTGTGAGAGATGCTCCTGTCCCTTAATCATATCTGTGGCCTTTTGCTGGATTCTCTCCAGTACGTCCGTGTCTCTCTTGTACTGGGGAGCCCAGAACTCGAAACAGGGCTCCAAGTGTGGCCTCAGTGGAGCTGAGTAAAGGGGAAAGATCATCTCCCTGAACCTGCTGGCAACCTTCCTCCTAATGCAGCCCAGGATACCATTAGCCTTCTTTGCCCCAAGGACACATTGCTGGCTCCTGTTCAACTTGGTGTCCACCAGGACCCCCAGGATGCTTTCTGCAAAGCTGCTTTCCACATGGTCAGCCCCCAGCATATGCTAGTTCGTGGGATTATTCCTCTCCAGGTGCAGGACTCTGCACTTCCCCTGAGGAGCATGAGGTTCCTGTCAGACGACTTCTCCAGCCTATCAAGGTCCCTCTGCATGGCTGGTGTACCCCTGGACCACTGATGTATCAGCCCCTGCTCCTAGTTTTGTATCATCAGCAAACTTGCTGAGGGTACACTCTGCTGCATCATCCATGTCATTAGTGAATATGTTGAATAGTATTGTTCCTGATAATTGACCCTTGAGGTACACTGCTAGGTGTTCGTCTCCCTCTAGACTTCATTCCAGTGGTCACCACGCTCTGGGCACAGTTGTTCAGGCAACAGTTTCAATTGACCTCACTGTCTGCTCATCTAGCCCACACTTCATCAGGTTGTCTATGAGGGTGTTATGGGAGACGGTGCTTAAAATCCTTACTATGTTCTCCATGAGGATGTTGAGGGAGATAGTGATGAAAGCCATACTGAAGTCAAGGTAGTCAACATCCACTGCTCTCTAGTTCAAACATGCAGGCCTCCTGGCATTTTTGCCAGAATTCCTGCTTGTTGGTGTGGACCGTTTTTGCACCTGGAGGAGGTAATCCTTGCACATTAACTAGCTTTTTTTGGGTCATTCTTCCCACCAGGGCCTTATCCCATGGGACTCCTTCAAAAGGTTTGAATCTGCTCTCCTGAAGTCCAGTGCTGTGAGCTTGTTCTTTGTCCCGCTTACTCCTCTCAGGACCTTAAAATTCACCATCTCCTGGTCACTGCAGCCAAGGTTGCCTTCCGCTTTGACATCACCAATGAGCACTTAGAATCATAGAATGGTTAGGGTTGGAAGGGACCTTCAAAGGTCATCTAGTCCAACCCCCCTGCAAGGAGCAGGGACATCCCCGTCTAGATCAGGTTGCTCAGAGCCTCATCCAGCCTGGCCTTGAACGTTTCCAGGGATGGGGCATCAACCACCTCTCTGGGCAACCTGTTCCAGTGTTCTACCACCCTCATTGTAAAAATGTTTTCCCTAATATCTAATCTAAATCTATCTCCCTCTATTTTGAAACCGTTACCCCTAGTCCTGTCGCAACAGGCCCTACTGAACAGTCTCTCCCTGTCTTTCCTGTAGGCCCCCTTGAGGTACTGGAAGACTGCTCTAAGGTTTCCCCTTCCTTGTTTGTGAGCATGAGGTCCAGCAGGACACCTCCCCTCATTGCCTCCTCTGTTGCTTGTGTCAGGAAGTAGTCACTGATGCTTTCCAGGAAGTTCCTGGATTGCTTATGCCCTGCTGTGTTGCTCCACCACCAGATATTTGCGTGGTTGAAGTCCCTCTTGAGGATCAATGCCTTCGAACATGAGCCTACTTCCAGCTGTCAGATCTCAGCTCCATTTGGTTTTTCACGTGTAAGCATCTAAGGCCATCCGAGACACCCTGCTATGGCCAAGACGTCTACTGATGGCTAGCAGGTACGACATAGGAACACTAGAAGACCCAGCACCTACTGGAACGCCATCTGAATGACAGAGAGAATGGATACAAGAGGCCTCTCGTGTATGGACAACTGACTTGCTTAAGAGTGAGCAGAATTGCTCATTAGGTTCCACTGATGGTGTTGAGTAGGGATGGGATTCATCTGTCTGTCATGGGTATCTGCACAGAATACGGACTGAATGTCATCTGCCAGAGCTGTTCATGGTCTGCTGAGAATAGCACTTGTCTGTGCTCCACGTAAGCGGGGATCGCCATGTGCTGTTATACTAGTCTGCACTTCCTTCATATTCCGTCCTTACCTAGTGTCCTGGTTCTGGCTAGGATAGAGTTAATTTTCACTGGAGCTGGGAGAGGAACTGGAGCTGATGGCACCTTGCTGGGGGATACAGCTGGAATAGCTTACCAATTAGCCAACAGCTGGGATAGTTTACCCAAATTAGCCAAAGGGCTGTTCCATACATCTTGCTCCATATTTAAAATGAGGATGGAACTGAGGAGGCTGCTTTTGCTACTCAAGAGTGAGTTGGGTGTTAGGATCTACTGTGAGCTGGTGTACTCTGAATCATGTGCTTAGTATATTCTGTTACTGTTTTGGTTTTCCCCTCTCTGATTTCTCTTCCTTTGCTGTTCTGTTATACTGTTTTTATCCCAACCTATGAGTTTTGCCTTTCTTTTTCTCCTGATTCTCCTCCCTGTCCCACTGGGGGAGCAGTGAGAGGGGCTTTGAGTGAGTGTCCATGTAGTATTTTAGCTGCTGAGTGGGGCTAAACCATGATGCCTAGTCTGTTGATTCAGGTAGATTTTTAGACTTGCACACGTGTTGCTGGTCTGAGCACATACTACAGTCAAGGACATTAGCTTTATTAGAAAACAGCAGAAACTTGTCAAACATCAGTAACTTGGGGAATGTAGCTTTTTCAAGGTACTCAAAATTATCTTAATCCACTCTGTGTGCTATTGCCATGTAGGAGAGTTGCAACTGACAGCCCACAGAAAATAGAATCTGTGAGCTCTCTTTAACGGGTGTTTGGACTGCTTTATGATTTTAATTAGGTTTATATGTGCAAAAATTTTCAATACATTTGCGATGTTATAAGTACTATCCAAAAACCAGTCCTTTTCCAATCTTCCTTAGAGGTCTGATCTCATAACATGTTGTTTGCACTCAGTGAATAATTAGAATAGAAGACAATAGAATAGTTCTGTTGGAAGGGACCTACAATGATCATCTATTCCAAGTGCCCAGATTGGATTATTTTAGGCCCTGTGAATTCAGCTGTCATTAGACATAGACATAGCATATCTCCATTGTTGAACTCCATGTGAAAAGAGCAAAATTAATAAAAATGACAAATCAACATAGATGTGGACACTTGTATACATGAAACAAGCTCTGAAAGCTATAAACATTTTTAATAGTTGGGATGCATACGAAGGAAGATACTCATCTAGCACTTCTGTGGCAGCAGAGGTAGGGTAGTTCGGGTGTTGTCTTAAGACGTAAAACCTTGAACTTTATATTTCCTAATTTATTAACACTGGGAGAGTCACTTTATCATACACTTCTGACAGGAAATATGTACTTATTCCACCCCCAAATACATTCACATATCGCATCACCTTAGTACTAGTTATCACATCACCTTAGTACTAGTTTTCACAACACCTTAGTATGAATTTTTTCAAAGGAGAAATCTAGATATCTCTTGCTTGAAGTGGTGGGAGAGCTCCCTGGCCAGTGTTTCCTGTCTCAGAGAGGTGAAGACAACCTGTCTTGCCTTGATTCATAGCTATTTTTATAACTGAGTATTTTTACTTTTGCCTTAAGTAGTATCTGCTTATTAGGTATATATCACAGAAATGACTTTTTAATACAGCAGACGGCATTGTCCTGGGCATCCCCCCTCCCCACCCCACCTAATTACCCTGAGTGATGGACATACCTGGATAGTAGGGACGTTGTAGAATGCTGTGGCACATGATTAGGAGATACAGAGTGTAACTCTGGGTAAAGCCACTCAAGTGACTTTTTCTTATTGCCCAGTATTTCTAATTCCATTAGTTGTAACCTGCTTCTCCATACTGCTTATCTGAGTAGAGCACCATTTATCATTATTATTCTGGTGATAAATGGTGATATACACAGTGCCAGCTCAGGTCTTTGTACCATTGTCAAAAGATAACCTGTTCATGGATAGCTGAAAATTAATAGTATATAGTAACATTAGAATGGATATGTTTTAACTAAAATACAGGTCAAATGTTGCTAGTTGACTTTGAGTATTCCTTCTGGAATCCCACGCTGGAAGGGAGGGATGCCATCCAGAGGGACCTGGACAGGCTGGAGAGGTGGGTCCGTGCCAACTCATGAAGTTCAACCAGGCCAAGTGCAAGGTCCTGCACCTGGGTCATGGCAATCCCAGGCACAAATACAGGCTGGGCGGAGAATGGATCGAGAGCAGCCCTGAGGAGAAGGACTTGGGAGTGCTGGTGGACGAGAAGCGCAACATGAGCCAGTAATGCGCCCTTGCGGCCCAGAAGGCCAACTGCATCCTGGGCTGCGTCAAGAGGAGCGTGGCCAGCAGGTCGAGGGAGGTGATTCTGCCCCTCTACTCTGCCCTGGTGAGACCCCACCTGGAGTACTGTGTCCAGTTCTGGAGCCCCCAACATAAGAAGGACATGGACCAGCTGGAGAAGGTCCAGAGGAGGGGCACAAAGATGATAAGAGGGCTGGAGCACCTCTCCTGTGGAGACAGGCTGAGAGAGTTAGGGCTGTTCAGCCTGGAGAAGAGGAGGCTCCGGGGAGACCTGATAGTGGTCTTCCAGTACCTCAAGGGGGCCTACAAGAAAGACGGGGAGAGGCTGTTCAGTAGGGCCTGTTGTGATAGGATGAGGGGTAATGGCTTTAAAATAGAGGGAGGTAGATTCAGATTGGATATTAGGAAAAAAAAATTCACAATGAGGGTTGTAGAACACTGGAACAGGTTTCCCAGAGAGGTGGTGGATGCCCCATCCCTGGAAACATTCAAGGCCAGGTTGGATGAGGCTCTGAGCAACCTGATCTAGTCGGGGATGTCCCTGCTCCTAGCAGGGGGGTTGGACTAGATGATCTTTGAAGGTCCCTTCCAACTCTAGCCATTCTATGATTCTATGATTCCAGGTAGGGGAAAAATTGTGGACTGGAAAGAAATGAGAAGTGTGGGAAGAAAAACAGTTGGAGGTGGGAAGGAGAGGAATGAAAAGAGGTAGGAGGGCAGGACTGGAGGGGATATTTAACTCCAATCATTCTGCAAAATCTTCATTCAGAACTAGAAGGAAGTGGGCTCTTCCCTGGCAGTGTAGCAGTGTATTTAGGTTCGTACTTCTTGTGTATGCTTTATGTCTCATCAGAAGGAAGTTAAACTTTTCACAACATTAAAATTGAGCGCAATGTGTCGTGATCAAATGTTATCTGACCAGTTATCCCATTCTCCTCACATTATTATTTGAATACAATGTTCTTAATTTTTGACTTAAATGCTACATTTTGATGATGGACTTGATGATCTTAGAGATCTTTTCCAACCTTAATGATTCTATGATTCTATGATTCTACATATAGTCTTGGTTAATTGCTGCTGTCTTCTGTCCTTGTCACAACATTGTCATTAGTAGGCAAGGTAGTTGTGCAATCTTGTTTGAAAGACAAATAATTGTAAGAAATAAAAGGGATAAGGAATGAGAGAAAACATTTTATTGTTTATACTCTTACATTTTTGTTTCATTTACATTTTTAACTTGTTCCCACTTGCCTAAGCTGTTCAGAGCCCATTTGAATTGTGTCTTTCAGAGTAATTGTATCTTGTTATTAAAAATAATCCTTTTATCTTTTTCACAATTATGGGGAAGAAAATGCTATTCTGAAGTTTTTGATCATTTGCCAAATGTCTCTGCTTCATTCCTCACATCAAGGAACTTTATGTCTATCGTGTAAAACCAGTGGAATTAGCTGGCAGCTTTTCATTGGCCTGCTTTTTGTGGAAAAATTAAATGTTGCTGAAAATGTTACTTCCATTAGGGAAATGAGGGTTCCCTAGCTGCCTGCTTGGAGATGTCTTGGCAGCATGACATTTTGCTTGCAGATAGAAAGCAAAACTTGAGAAGAGCTTTGTGGACAGACAGCTAACATACTGAAAGATCCTCTTCTAATTATCCTGAAATTTTTGCTCGGAAAGCTTTTAGCTTTTGCACAAACCTGCAGAGTGTATGTGTACATATACCTTCATGGATGTTTTTTGTAGAAGTAGATTTTCTTTCTCCAGAGAGCTTCACATGCAAGTGACTTTATCAACTATTCATCTCCCTTCCTGATCTAAGGACATTTTTTAGAAGAACTGATTACTTCAGGAAAGGGCCTGCTATTAAATAGGTGTTCTTTATTTCTGTTGTCTTCACAACATGTGAACAGTCCCTCTAGAAGGACAAAAAAAATGAAAAGTAAAACTACCCCAAATAGTAGCTTAGATTGTCTCTCATTGTAATCTAAATTAAATTCAGTTAACAGTGTTTGAAATCATTAATCATATTATCTTCAAGATAATATTTTGTTTCCTTCCTGCTGATGTAATGAGTTTCAGGTTAGTGAGAAGTAATGGCAATTACACAAGTCTCAAAATCTTGAACTGAAGTTCAGACTTTTAGAATAGCCAATCAAAAGATTTCTGAAATTGATAGACACAAGTTCTTGCTTGCTTTCTGCTTCAGATTCATGCTTCCAAACACCTTTTTTATGTCCCAGTCCTTGCTTTATACTTAAAGGAAAGTTGACATTTTCCCACAGTAATAAATACCTGACACCGACTATAAACGCTTAGTATCATAAGGGAATCAATAGATCTAACAGTTCCATCTGGGTAGTATACCAGACTGGCCTTTTCACCAGAAGACAGAAAATTAGCAAGCTATTTAAGAACAAATAGAAAAACTGCATGTGAAGCTTCCACACTTCCACACCTAACAATAACCTTTAGGTGGTGGTTCCAGGCAGCAGTGCTAGTTAGAAGCCCATTCTGAGAGCTGGGCCTATGAGAACCTCATGAAGTTCAACCAGGCCAAGTGCAATGTCCTGCACATGGGTCAGGGCAATCCCAAGCACAAATACAGGCTGGGCAGAGAATGGATTGAAAGCAGCCCTGAGGAGAAGGACTTGGGGGTACTGGTGGACGAGAAGCTTAACATGAGCCAGTAATGTGCGCTTGCAGCCCAGAAAGCCAACCGCATCGTCGTCTGCATCAAAAAAAAGCATGACTAAGCAGGTTGAGGGAGGTAATTCTGCCTCTCTATTCCACTCTTGTGAGACCCTACCTGCAGTATTGTGTCCAGCTCTGGAGCCCCCAGCATAAGAAGGACATGGACTTGTTGGAGTGAGTCTAGAGGAGGGGCACAAAGATGATCAGAGGGCTGGAGCACCTCTCCTATGGAGACAGGCTGAGAGAGTTGGTGCTGTTCAGCCTGGAGAAGGGGAGGCACCCTATAGCAGCCTTCCAGTACCTCAGCTGGGCCTACAAGAAAGCTGGAGAGGGACTTTTGACAAGGGCATGTAGTGATAGGAAAAGAGGTGATGGCTTTAAAGTGGAAGATTGTAGATTTAGATTGGATATAAGGAAGAAATTCTTTACTTTGAGGGTGGTGAGGCACTGGAACCGTTGTGGATGCCCCATCCCTAAAAGTGTTCAAGGCCAGGTTGGATGGGGCTTTGAGCAACCTGATCTGGTGGAAGGTGTACCTGCCCAGGGCAGGGGGGTTGAAATTAGATGACCTTTAAGGTCCCTTCCAACCCAAACCATTCTGTGATGATTCAGACTGGACTTCTGTGGTTCAATGGTCCACAGAAGGACCAAGAATCTCAAATACAGTGGTAGTTTTGATATCTGGGCAACAGTCCTGACAGAGATTGGCCTGAGATCAAGGAGCTACTCTGAACATAAGGCTGCGTATCAGGCTGTGAAAATGAGATGCTTTCATTCTCTATGATCTGCAACTGAACTAGGACAACTGAACTGAGAATGCTTCAAATTGTGTTCCTTAATGCATCAGTGTTCTCATCTGCCTCCATTTCTGGTTTGCAAACATGAATTGGTCATGAAAGGCTTCCAGTACTCTGATAGCCCATACATGATTTTTTTTTCCCAGGCAAAGAATTATAATCTAGGGGAGAGGCAGAAGAGAGGTAGTAAGGTCTGTTTTTGCTCTGATCGTGATCACATTTTTTGTCCAAGTGTGATCCTAGAACAAGGCAGTGACACTGAACACCTTGTTATTTTGCATGTAAAAATTGCAAATTTGAAGATCAGAGTAATGTTCCAGCTACAAAATAGATGGTTTTGTAATTCCTGTGCATGATCTGTTGGATGTGGATTTCTTCATTTTCTTTCTGTCCAAGTTGTCAGTGACTATATCTCCCAGTAGAGCAGAATTGTGCCTGGATTTCTTCTGGTTATTTTATAAATTACTTCATAATGCAAACTAAGAAAAATTAAAGGAATAGCTGACCTAACTTATTAACTCATCATGATGAATATTCAATTATAGTTCATTGTTCAGCTTATCCCTTTGCAATCTGTCCTTCCTCTGTTTTATTCCAGTCCCCTCTGCCGTCCCTATGATGCATCAGGTGAGTCGTACTACCAGTAGCATCACACTATCATGGCCTCAGCCAGACCAGCCCAATGGGATCATCCTGGATTACCAGCTACGCTACTTTGACAAGGTGAGCAGAAAGTGATGCAGTACTGATTGTTGTGTAGCTGTTATGTTGAAGAGAACAGGGAAATCTTCTGTCTGGGAGGTGCAGCCGTGGATCAGGATGTATCCATCCAGGTGGAGAAGAATATTTCAATTATGAGGGAAGAAGAAGCTCTAGCAAAATCAGAAGTTCATAATATACACTTCATCTAACATCAGTCCATCTGCATTTCCCAACTTAGAACCATCTAGGGACAATGCAAATTAAAAAAGAGAAGACATTTGTAGCTAATCTAAAAAGCTGTGGCTAATAACCCCAAGTGTAGCACCAACTGACACAGGTAACAGTGGAAGAAGCTGAAGTTTCCAAATGTGTATATTGGAATTAGACTTACTGCAACATTCTGTCATGTGTTTGTGGAGGGAAGTCCTGTGTCTCCATTTGTGCCTGGATAGACATCTCTAAGAAATTTTGGGAGGAAGAGTGGACTCTTTAATTCATGAAGTGACAGATACCAGTTACCTGTTTATGTGCTGGAATTACAGGGTGGCACATATAAAATTGTTCTCCATTCACATCTTTCATGACTCCTGATCCATCTGATTTGAGGGGAAGAGGTACGTAGGGCTGTTCAGACAAGCTCACATTCCATATTCTTGATCTTTCACATAAATATTTTTGCAGGAATGTACAGGGCTACTGTTTTTCTAGCAGTAAAGTGGCCTACTATTTGTAAGAACATGTATAGCAGCTTCTTGGATACAGTGTTACATGTGTTCTTGCTCTCTATTGTCCTAGAAGAATACATGAGAGGGAGCTTGCAGAAGGCAAAATTTCAGGACAGACTACAGCTTTTTTACGGATATGCTTAGCAAGGAACCACAGGACAAGGTAGTTTTGTCTCTCGTTTTTGTTTAGGTCAGGACTGAGAGTCTTCAGCAGAGCTTTGTGGGAAGCCCAGGCATAAAGGAATGAAAAGCAGCAGTGAGGAACAACCAGTAGTGTGCGAGGAAGTGAGGTCTGGAATAGCAGTTGTGGTTGGGAGGCTTTGTAACAGATTCAAAGAATATTGGGCCAACATGGAAAGTAGCATTCCTTAATGAGGACAGCCAGCGATGCAGGCAGAAGTCTCACCTTCCTTTTTGGTCACTGACATTCACAGGCAGAAGATGAGGATAATTCATTCACCTTGACCAGCGAAACCAACATGGCCACCATATCAAATCTGAGCCCAGGCAAGATCTATGCCTTCCAAATACGAGCTAGAACGGCGGTGGGCTATGGCCCGTACAGTGGAAAGATGTATTTCCAGACATTAATGGGAGGTAAGTACTACCATTTTGTATTCAGATCTGCACATGATCATCTTTCACTGAGTGTAGTGAGTGTCCCTGAGTGTATTAGCTTATCCTCTGGAGGACTGCTGTCAGATGCTCCTACTCAACTTGTATTTCTGTATATCATAATTTGCATATGCAGATTTGTTCACTTGAAGAAGCTTCATTCTGTCAGAGCGTATTGTTTACGCTACGGCCATATTCCCCAGTTGTACTCCTTGTGTGTCAGTAGAACTCTCTTTAGGAGGGTGTTACAGTACATAGCACTGTCTCCAGCTGTCACAGGACTCTTACAGCTAAATGTTCTGTGAAAGTCTTAAAGCTGGGTGGTGCACAGGATATATACCCTGAAGCTTGCCTTCCAGCAGTATCACCATCCATTCATGCAGAGAGTGACATATTACCTTGTGATACTCTCTGGTCTGGATCAAAGGTACTCATGTATGTCATCTACAAGCTAAGTTAATAGCGGACAATGGGATCAAAACCCAGGTGTAGAGCTAGCCTATACTTAAGTGGCTAATTAGGTGTCAGTGGAGCAGGGGAAGAAAAAGTGGATTCAGAGGGAGGACTGGCTTTTCAGAAGTAGGAAGGCACTGGAGAAGCACAGTGACTAAAGGAGTAAAGGGATAACCAAGCCAAGCATGTTGAACTGTCAGGACTAGGCTGGGAAGCAAAGGGCTGGTAGGGATGGAATTATGCTTAAGACCTAGTTGAGTAGAAGGGAAACTCTAACTGTTCCTGTCCTTTGCATTTGTGTGTGTGTGTGTGCACATGTCTTCCTTGCTAGGGGAGCGCTCGGAGATGGTGCAGGACCGACTGCCGCTTATCGTGGGCTCAGCACTCGGTGGTCTAGCCTTCCTGGTAATTGCTGCCATTGCCATCCTTGCCATCATCTTCAAGAGGTGAATTCCTTGACCTGCTCATGTGCACTGCAGACAGTGGAACTTTCTTACCCCTGCTACATAACTGTATCCCAAGGGAAACAGCCTGATCTACTTTTACCCAGATGTCCTTAAGATGCCATTTTCTAATTAAGGAAAGATCCTGCCCCATTACTGCTGTCTGAGGAACCTTTCCTTGGGTAAACCTGGAGCACATCTCCTAAGAGTACAGGCCGGGTTGGGGCTGTTCAGCCTGGAGAAGAGAAGGCTCCGGGGGGACCTTACAGTGGCCTTTCAGTACCTAAAGGGGGCCTACAGGAAAGACAGGGAGAAACTCTTCAGCGGGGCCTGGTGCGATAGGATGAGGGGTAATGGTTTTAAAATAGAGGGAGGTAGATTCAGATTAGACATTAGGAAAAAATTTTTTATAGAGAGGGTGGTGGAACACTGGAATAGGTTGCCCAGAGAGGTGGTGGATGCCCCATCCCTGGAAACATTCAAGGCCAGGTTGAAACTAGGCTCTGAGCAGCCTGATCTGTTGAAGATGTCCCTGCTCCTAGCAGGGTGGCTGGACTAGATGACCTTTAAAGGTCCCTTCCAACCCAAAATTCTTCTATGATTCTGTAAACTGCTCATGTACTTAGCTGATATTTGGCTAGTTAGCAATATGAACACAAGGGAAGCATTTTAAAGTTGGTGCTCAAAAGATATTTAAATGCATCACTGTAAAGACAGAACTGTAAATTGCATTTTAGTCAAGCAAGTGGAGAATGAAACAATGTAGTGAAGAAGGACTGGTGGACTAAGTATTTAGATCCACTTATTTAGAAGGTGCTAAATACCCTTTAACCAAGAACCAAGAGACAATAGCTCATTTGCTGAAGAATAAAATCTGTACGACCCCAATGTTTCCATGGAACACTGACTTGTATGTAGAAATTAAAGAAAGCAAATACCACTTCCTATTTTGGAAAGAAAAAAGGACAGATAAGTCAATGTAGAGAGAATCTGTTATGGCAAAAAAAGGACAGAAATTTTAAAGAGAAAGAAAAAAAAGTAAGAGTTGCTACTTTTGTAGAGGTACAAAAGTAAACAATGGAGGTTTTGTTATTTGAAGAAAAGAAACCCTACTCCTTGAATTTACTGAGGTTTGAACTTAATCCCCTAGACTGTCAGTAACAAATTTCTGTATCTTTGCTCTACTCTGCCTCTGCACAAGAGGGACTTTTTAGCTTTTTTCTACTGACCTAAAGAAATGTATAAACTACTTAACTTTAGAAAGTGACATTAATTTTAGTTATTTCTTTTTTGTTCTCTTCCATTTTCTACATTTGTTTTCTCCTTCTGTGTATGTTCTCTTTTAATATTTTTCTTTCTGGAAGGAAAAGACTTATCAAATATTGTTACATTTGCATTGTTGCCTCCTTTTGTAGCTTTGAACTGTTAAAAATATAATTTCTTGTTACAGCTGGAAATGTGATATTATGTGCACAACTCAATAAAGCATATATTTTTCTAAAAAAAAGTCAAACCCAGAATAAATTAATATTACCAAAACTGTGTTGTGGAAAGACGTTAATGGGTTCCTGTAAATGTATCTACATAAAAGGAAATATAAAAATAGATTCATTTATACTTGAAGGATCATGTGCAATTAATAGACAGTTCAGAAAAAGTGGAGATACTAAATATCTATTTTAAGTTTTTCCTTGATACAAAAAGTAAGTTTGAAGATGTAGGAAATGAGGAACATCACAGGAAATGAATGGTTTTTTAAAAGGTTGAATAGATATAGAGTCAAATGCTATAATTTTAACCTGGTTTTGTAAATTGTTGGTACACATTTTCCAGGCAATATACAATATGAAATACCTATTTTAGCCAATTGGGTTTTTTTTTAATGGTGGAAAACCATTAGTATGTCAGATAACCTATAAAAAACCCTGTGAATGTGTTCCTGACTTTAAGATGTAACAGCAGCATTAGAGCTCTTAGGTCCCCAGCAAAGCCAATTTCTTTCCACAACAGAATAGATTTTGAAGGTAGCACTATCTGTGTTTTTGCAGTCTTGGCAGAATTGAAAGAGGTAAGCCTGACAAGTAAGAATAATCACAAAGTTACATGTTAGAATTACAGAATTTGTTATGTTCGTAAAGAAAAGTAACAGCGTTTCATGATACTCTGTCTTCAGGTGCTCATTGACTCAGCAACTAGAAGATCTTATGCTGAAACAGCAAAGCATATGAATTAACATAAACCCATGCATACAGCAGGGATACTACAGGATACCACAGGGTTTGATTTAAAATCTGATCTAGTTAATATGATTTAGAAAAGATTGTAAACTGGCATGAATTGTACATTTTTGGAAACAAAAAATGAACATTGCTGGGAACAAAGGAAGTGACTTGAAAATGGAAAATACATTTAGAGCAAACCAAGAATAGGATGAAACTTATAAAACAACCAGATCATGTGGGAAAAAATTGCCTGAATCACATACATTTAAGAGGAGAATGAAATCTGAGAAATGCCTATGCTGAGAAGGACCTATGCCTACTGGAAATTATATGCATATATGCAATAAATATTACAATAGTAAAGACTGTACTTATTTTGATCTGCACATGCAAAAATCACATCATGGAACAGATTTCTATCCATCTGGCTTTGTGTAGTTGGTTTTGGGTGCCATACTTATGAAAAGAATAGTCAAAGTAAATGCTGTTAAGAAACCAGAAGGAAAAACAAAGAGGAATTAATCTTTGAGGAATTAAGCATTAGAGTAAATGGCTGGTAGAATGTTTTTGAAGAACTTAAAAGATATCACAGGAGATGCCTTAGATTAGTATTGAAAAGAATAATTTGTCATAATTAAATGAAATTAAAATGCAAATTTAGCCTGAACAGCATGGAAACTTCCAAGACAGTAATGTTAAACTATAATATATTTTTTTCTGGATAATCCCGGAGGCCCTGTCATTTGTCATATCTGAAGTAGGGATGCAAACAGTGGTGTAAAAGCTAACACATAGAAAACAAGCATGTGCTGGTTATCAAATGATGGGCAGGATCTTAACACCCATCTTCTATCCCTAAATTCAAGGATTCTCTGAGTCTTACACTGAGAAGACTACTCCAGCATCCTATGAGAGACTCTTGTGTGTGTTTTGACTGTCCTTTCCTTTATGTCCTGCAGTAAAAGGCGAGAGACTCCATATACAGACCGCCTGCAGCAGTATATCAGTGCACGAGGTAAGTGTTCTTGAGCAACAGATGGCAAGGGCCTATCTCTTTTCAGGACTCATTAACACCCATGTATCTCGGTTTGATTCTGGTGCTGTTTTGGGCTGTCTCCTCCACTGCAGGACTTGGAGTGAAGTATTACATTGATCCTTCAACCTATGAAGATCCCAATGAAGCTATTCGAGAATTTGCCAAGGAGATTGATGTGTCCTTCATCAAGATTGAGGAGGTCATTGGATCAGGTAGTGTGAGAATTTGCAGATTTTGAAGTGCCTTCTTGTTCGCCTTGAGACCTGGCACACTACTGGCCTGAAGTGGACCTAACACTAACCTGGTACATCAAGTATCTCAGGATAGCTAACCTTCATTTTTACCAAAATTCATCTTAACCTACTTACCCTTAGATGCTGGCTCCAAAACACCCTTTGAAGACTCAGAGCTCCTCATTTGAACCCTGAAGATGTAGTCTCCAACCTGCCTGAATTCAGAGCCTTCATCGAGAACTTTACCTTAATCCAAACAGTCCGAGTAACCCTATTTCCAAGCAGCGCCTGGAGTCTTCCACAGTAGAATGTTTTAGTGCACCTGACTAAAATTCTTTGCTGTGTTTCCTTACTTGAGGTATGTTTCTTCCCTCCCTGACAGGAGAGTTTGGAGAGGTGTGCTTTGGGCGCCTAAAACACCCAGGGAAGCGTGAATACACAGTAGCTATTAAGACCCTGAAGTCAGGTTACACAGATGAACAACGGCGGGAGTTCCTGAGCGAGGCCAGCATCATGGGGCAATTTGAGCATCCCAATGTCATCCATCTGGAGGGTGTGGTCACAAAGAGCCGACCAGTCATGATTGTCACAGAGTTCATGGAGAATGGATCACTGGATTCCTTCCTCAGGGTACCACAACCAGAGTCTCCCACAACCGTTACCTCTTCATCCTGCTGTGTGCCAGTCTCAGATCTGATAATTTTGCCTGTCCTTCTTCTTCACTTCTGTCTCTATAAGTCCTCAGTTGCCCTCTTCAGGTGCAATAGAAATAATAGCAAATTAGCAGAGTATGTGGTTTTGGGCCAACATGGTGAAAATATTCCAAAAGCTTACCCATCATATAAAATTTATTTTAGACTTCTCCAGCTCAAATAATTAATGGTAAAGAGTACTAAATTGCTTATCTTTGTACACAGATCTTTATGTGCATGCTCCAAAGTTTGCCTTTCTAATAATGTTATTCAGACTTCATTCCACTGAATGTTTTCAAATTTCAGCATTGTAATGAAGTAATGAAACATAGTTATTTTTTGACTCAGTTTCCAGTGTTTTTTCTAGTAATGAAACATAAACGCAGACATTTTTGTAGTATAGATGCTTCACTTACTTACCTTTTTCTTAACTTATTCATATGCTAATTCAACCACAAATGCTTTGGCTGATACATTTTGAGAAGCACATGAACCCATTGTAAAGATCTTAAACAGTAAGATTGTATTTGTCTGCTCCCATTCATTTAGCCATCTTAGTAGCTAATGAGACTAGATGTAGGATACTAAAGGAGGATATGACCACAAGATGAGATTTGTCTTCAGCAAAAGATCACTAGTGTCTGACTTAATTTGAGATTCGTTGCCTTATGTCCACCCTCCTTTCTTATTTGCTGTCCCTGAACCTTCAGATTTTGATTGAAGTTAAGATGTGCGTTCTCTAACTTCATAATCCACCCTGTGACCTTGCTCTCTGTTACCCTTCCCTGTTGGCTTCATGTTCTGTGGTCATAAAAGCCTATGTTTGCCTCCTTACTTGCAGCAGAAGGAGGGACAGTTCAGTGTGTTACAGCTGGTGGGAATGCTACGGGGGATTGCAGCTGGCATGCGCTACCTTTCAGATATGAACTATGTACATCGTGACCTGGCAGCACGTAACATCTTAGTCAACAGTAACCTTGTGTGCAAGGTGTCAGACTTCGGTTTGTCCCGCTTTCTGGAGGATGATGCTTCAAATCCCACCTATACTGCAGCTCTGGTGAGTTACCGCTATGGAGTGAGCTATTTTTTTCTGTGTTCCTTCTTGATTTGGTGTACCCTTTTTAGTCCATCTTAAGATCAGAGGGACCAGTGGGGTAGAGCCTTCTATCTTGTGGGCTATCTGTTTCAAACCAGAAAAAACAAAAATAACCCAATATCTAATCCACTCTAACATGTGAAATGGAAATGCTGCAAAGAAGAGCTGTAAAAGTTAAAACCTATTACATCATGGGATTTGTAGCAGCAAGGAGGCATGATTCTGTATTTTCATTCATATTTGTCAATAGAACGTAGTTTGAATTTAAACCAACAATGTCTACAAGACAGCATCAACTGGACAAGCACTCCATGCTCAGAGTTGTGTTGTGCTACTGGCATCTGATCAGTTTAGTGATGTCATTTTCACAAATAGTCCTTGTCTCACTAACATTCTGGTTGCTCTCTGGCTGCTTTCTAGGGCTGCAAAATCCCTATCCGTTGGACTGCCCCTGAAGCTGTACAGTATCGCAAGTTCACCTCCTCCAGTGATGTCTGGAGCTATGGCATTGTCATGTGGGAGGTGATGTCCTATGGTGAAAGGCCTTACTGGGACATGTCCAATCAGGATGTAAGTTTTAGATGTGGTGAGGACATATATCTGCCTCTCTGTCTTGTATCAATTCAAGTAGAAGAAAGTCATACACCACCAAGTGATTGAAGCTTGTTTGTCTTTTATTTTCCCAGCTGTGATAAAGCTTTGTTTTTCTTTTACTGCAGGTAATTAATGCCATTGACCAGGACTATCGCCTGCCACCACCCCCAGACTGCCCAGCTGTTTTGCACCTGCTGATGCTTGACTGCTGGCAGAAGGAGCGTGTCCAGAGACCCAAATTTGAGCAAATAGTCAGTGCCCTAGATAAAATTATCCGGAAGCCATCTGCACTCAAAGCCACTGGCACTGGGAGCAGCAGGTGAGATGAGGATTTAGTGCAAAATAATAGGGTTTGTGTCTTGGTAGGCGTCATGAGGAAAAGAAAGCAGTGAATCAGGCTATACAGTATTTTTTCCAACACTCTTATCTGAAACTGGGAACAAATAGGAAGGAAAAAAAAAAGAGGGAGAGGATGGGAGGAACTGCATTACTTAATAAGTGATAAGGAGTTGTGAGTGCTGAATGTGAGAGGAGATAAATCTCATGATGAGGTGCACTGAGGATGAACAAGAGCGAGGGATGTTATGGAATGAAGAGAGGGATACATCTGGGTGCAGCTACCCAAGATATTGTGGGTATTGTGATCACACAATACTCTATGATCACAAGAGGTGATGAAGGAAGAGGGAAGAGAAGACCTTAGCGTATGGAGAGAAGGAAATCTGTAGCTAAGACTAACTAGAACTGCAGCTTGCATCTTGTATTTTTCCAACTGTATTTTGCAGCCTGATGGAACCAGAGGCAGGAGGTCAGCAAAGGAGAGGTCTCTGGGTGGGTAAATGGCACCAAGATTAGATGGTTGGTGGGCTAAAGGGTTTTTCCCCATGGTCATAAACCTTGTCTCAGTGGAACGTATTCCACAGCTGATGGAGGGGAAAGCCTAGTCATGCCTAGTTTACTAAAAACAGCACATATAGCTTTGGCACAGATTCAGATAATGAGGAAAAGAGTAAATGCCGTGTATAAACAGTCATTTCTTTGGCCTTTTACTGCTATACTTTTATCTGATGGGTGTTGGAGCTGAAACAAAGTGCTTGTTGTCTCATAGGTTACTTTCTGAGCCAAGGAGTGCATCTAGGAGAGGGAGAGCTAGTCACAAACGTAAAAAGGTATAAGGTCTCATTTCTGCCTCAGAAACATCACTGCAATTCTCTGCCCAGCTAATAGATCTAGACCCAGAAAGTGTGGAAAGATACGGGGCAACAAGAAGAGAATGTGTCTAAGAGTATAAAATGGTATGGAAGGATCAATTTATTGGGTTGGGTTGATTGTTGTCAAGCAGAAAAAGGAACATGGATAGTCTAGAAACAGGGCATCCAGGTGGGACTTTAGGAGTCAGGGTATGAAGAATAAATATAATTGTTCTCCTCCATTCTGTACTCTTCAGAGGTTGCATTCTCTCCCTTTCATAACTCTTACTTTATTCATGTGGTCAGCTCGTGTTGATAACTTGAGTATTTAGAACATGCCTCTTTTGCAGACCATCTCAGCCTCTCCTGAGCAATTGTCCTCCAGATTTCCCTTCACTCAGCAATGCCCACGAGTGGTTGGATGCTATCAAGATGGGCCGTTACAAGGAGAATTTTGACCAGGCTGGTCTGAGTACATTTGATGTCATATCACGCATGACTCTGGAGTAAGTAGAGGGGCAGAAAGCGGCAAATACCAGGCACTGAGTTTTCCATGCAGAAAGTGGAAGCAGTTTGAGAAATATTTAATAAGGGCTATTTGGAGAATGCATACGTATTAAAAAGGAGAGGGAAGCCAGAGCAAAGTAGCTACTGTTTCTTACATCTTATTAGGGCATCTGAACACCCTCCATACCACTGTGCATTTGTAATTTATTTCTATAAGCACTAATACTGATCCCATGTACACTACAAAACATACTGTCAGCATTGCAGAGAGACTGTTACATCAGAATGTTCATGACACCTGCCACAGGTAATAACCACTTTTAAGGGGATGTGTAGAATCAGCCATGCCACATACTGGTTTGAAGTGTTATGTAGAAGACAGGAGCCAGGAAAATGATTAGAATTACAGAATCACAGAGTGGTTTGGGTTGTAAGGGACCTTTAAAGATCATCTAGTTCAAGAGCCCTGCCATGGTCAGGGACATCTTTCACTAGATCAGGTTGCTTAGAGCCCCATCCAACTTGACCTTGAACACTTCCAATGAGAGGGCATCCACAGCTTCTCTGGGCAGCTTGCTCCAATGTCTCATCACCCTCATCATAACAAAACGGCTGTCCCTTGTCCTGTCACTATAAGCCATAGTAAAAAGTCTCTCTCCATATTTCTTGTAAACCCCCTTTATATATATTGAAAAGCTGCAAAAAGGTCTCTCCAGAGCCTTCTCTTCTCCAGGCTTAGCAACGCCAGTTCTCTTGGCCTTTCATCATAGGAGAGGTGTTCCAGCCCTCTGATCATTTTTATGGTCCATTTCCACTGCTGCTTTTTGTATCATAAGCTACCAAGTTCTGCCGACACCACCTCCACCCACGCATTTGCCAAGCAAAAGCAGAAGCCTTGTCAACTGTTTCTCAGACAAAGATGATATCCATGCACATTGATTTGGATCTACAGGGAAATGGACTGGGACTGTTCAGAACACAATTTTAACACCTTTCACATCCTCTGTTCTCTTGCAGAGATATCCAGCGTATTGGCATCACCCTCATTGGTCACCAGAAAAAGATTCTAAACAGCATCCAACTCATGCGAGTGCATTTGAATCAGCTTGAACCAGTTGAAGTGTGATGTTTACACCATCGTAATTCCATTAGTCTCAAACTCTGGAAAGGTTCTGGGGGAATTGAGAGGGATGTTCACTGTACGAAAAAGAGATGTGTCAGTATGCTACTTGAAGACTTGATGCAACCAGAGAGTGCATTACATGTGCACCCGTGTACACTACATGTCCTGTTCCATGAACAAAAACAAAGCCTTGCTATGATTTGAAAGCAGAGCTAAATAACTGGTGGCATTTAAATGTGGCTGACATCATACACTGGGAATGGATTGGGGGAGGGAAAGTTACAGTAACATGGGAAGGAGATGGAATAATAGCTTGGACAAATCACAAGCACCTGTTGCCTCTTCTCTGCCAACAAAAGGTATCAGACAACTTAACAAAGCCATCAGTAGGTTTTATCTGTGGCTGTGAGCCTAGCAAAGCTACAAAGACATAATAAAGGCAACAAAAAAATTACCTTTTTTTTTTTTTTGCAAAAGAATCCTATAATTGTGTGAGAGATTATTACTCAGGTGGAGACGAGCATCAGTGTATCAGCACTTAGTATGCCAGCTTGGTGGGGAACTCAAGTTCCAGCTAGTGCACAATATGTGGTAAGCAATAAGACATGTCACCAGGTAAAGAAGTTGAGAGTAAAGGACTCTAAATTCTATGCTATTTCATGTGTAGTTCTTGGGTCAGCTCCATCATTCAAGAGGAATCATAGAATCATAGAATGGTTAGAGTTGGAAGAGACCTTCAAAGGTCATCTAGTCCAACCCCCCTGCAAGGAACAGGGACATCCCCGTCTAGATCAGGTTGCTCAGAGCCTCATCCAACCTGGCCTTGAATGTTTCCAGGGATGGGGCATCCACCCCCTCTCTGGGAAACCTGTTCCAGTGCTCTACAACCCTCATTGTGAATTTTTTTTTTCCTAATATCCAATCTAAATCTACCTCCCTCTATTTTAAAGCCATTACCCCTCATCCTATCACAACAGGCCCTACTGAACAGCCTCTCCCCGTCTTTCTTGTAGGCCCCCTTGAGGTACTGGAAGACCA
>JAAGAY010004806.1:0-19812 GCA_011801015.1 Ardeotis arabs
AAAATATTTAGATTTTTTTTTTTTTTTTTTTTTTTTTTTTTTTTTAATGGCATTCTGAAAGCTTCCCTTCAAAAACTTAGTCAACACGAAGTATTGCAAGTTAAATAATGTGAGACACTGGTGTGAAGGGGCTTTTATGGAACGTATTCAGAGAAGCTCCAGCACTGTGCGTGCTCATGAAATAATAATAATAAGCCATAATCCAGACTCCATTGGCTCCAGTTAAAAAAAATGGAAGCCTGTTTTGGCAATTCAGAAATACTCTTTTAGGTATTGCAGGACTTGTTTATATTACTAAATAAAACTGATCTGCTGTAAGTCCAAGTGAATGGGAACCAAACCACATTTTCCAGGTATAGGAACTCATGCACTGGGTTTCAGCTCTGCCAAACAGCATCTCCCAGTCCAGAGCAAGGGAGGGAATTAGAGAGCTCTTCCCATTCTCCCACACTGCTGCTTGAAATTCAGTTTGGTTTATAGACAGATGATTTCATCTTTTGTTCACCCTGTATAGGTTTGTAACTTTATGTCATTTTGTGCGGAGTTAAACGTTATTGTTCCTATAGCGTGTCATAAACCAAATGTGTGAGCTGATAATGTGTCGTCTGCTCATTTACAAGAAAGAGCAGCATCCTTTCAAAACAGGGGTGGATTTTGAAGACATGACATATTTTGGCATGAAAAGAACAAAATGCAATGGAAGACTTGCTAGTGTAACATACTAAAATGAATTGAAGTCACTGGAGTACAAAACCACACCCGAGTACCTAATTTCATCCTACAAAAGGATGTTGTGAAGCGTTGGCACTAGTTAGTTTAGCTAAAATGTCAAGTTTTTTCTTTCATATATTTATAAACATACATGTATGTATACATGAGAAAGAATGATGGGCTGCATTGCTTTGACATCCAACTCCTTGTACGTACAATTTTCTCAGTCTTTTTAGTGACAAAACAACAAAATTCAGTCTTCAGCATGTAACTGTTGCCTTACCGTAGGTTTAGTGGAATTTCATTCTTTTTTTTTTTTTAATTAAAAAATAAAAGATATTGTGTAAATAACTAGCTAGGTCACACAGCTCTCATGTGCTTTTTTTTTTTTCCTCAAAGGATTTAGGCCTGCATTTATTTTCTTAGTGCTATGGCATAAACTGCTTTTCCTAAATATTGACAAATGGTTTTTACCATACTATATTTTATACATATATATATATGTACCTAAGTAGCATAGTAAATTTCAGCTTTATTGAACACTTAATGTGTTGTTAGCAGCAGGAGATTTTTTTTTTTTAAGCCTTGTGATGGTTAACACCAGCAAAGTCCTTAAGTGTGACAGAAGAAAACAAAGTTGAAAAACTTATTTTTTCCATCTTGTAAATAAATACATTCTACCTTGAAAACAAGCCATGAAATATTAAATTAAAAGCATAAATGCATAAGATTTATTTAAACTCATAGTTTACTTAGCAATATATTTGGTATTAACACAGAAGTTACCATGAGGCTGTGTGAGCTGTTCAATAGCAGAGCTCACCTGAATCCAATATAAATACCAAATTGCAGCTGGGCTATAGAGATGGATCTGGTTTTCTGTTTTACTAGAATCCTTATTTAACTTATAGGACTCTGGGAAAAAAACCAAACAAACAAAAAATCAAAAGTGTACAATTTAAAGCTTAAATTGGTATCTCTTCCAGAAAACTCAAGGGAATTTTTTTTTTCTCTCCCCCCCAAAAAGTTTATGAAGACATTCTCAGACAAATAGGGAGGCAAAAAATAATTTGCATTTATATTGAGATATACTGAGGAGGATGGAGCAAACCAACAAGTCCTCCTCCCTCTTTGGTGTGAAGAGCTCAGCGACAGACGCAGCAGCTGCTTTTGGAGAACTTTGTGCTTGGTCCTGCACCTTGCCCACACCATAGCAGGGGATGGGGTGGCTGGTGGAGTTACGCTTTTTAAATGACCCAGTAGTTTGGGTACCTGTGAGTTGGTGTCCTGTGAGAGAGCTGGTATTGCTTCCTCTGAGGCAAAATTAGTCTCATCCATGTTTCATTCCAGCAGAAATTGTCCCATTGCAGGCATCAGTACAGCTGCCCGTACATCCAGTGCAACCCAAAGGCAAGGCAGGAGCTGCCTGCTGGTAAAAGCCAATGAGGGGGAAATAAGGAAGAGGAGATGAAATAGGAATATTTCATGGTTACACACCTAAAAAATATCTCTCTTGTATGAAGCGAAATTATTCCTGCCCATGCAGAGCCAGCAGCATGGCCCTCGGTACAGAAGGGATGGCAGTGTCACTCTGGCACGGCTCTGCCACCAAAGCTGTGGCATCCCCCGAGGGACCGGGGAGCACTTTTGTTCAGAATAAAACCCACTTTTTATCCAACTCTTGGAATTCAGATTTGTTTTCCCACAATTCTGATCTGTACAAGTTCTCAGAGATGCTGTGAAGCTACCAGAGAATATTTTCAGTTTTAAATTTTTATTTAGTTCCTCAGATCTTGAAGCAAACAGACTTTGTTGTCAGACTCTGTGTCTTTCTCTTTATTTTTAAAATGCTGAGTAGTCACCATATTTTATTATTTCTTTATTTTGAGTAATAAAACACAGCCTTGGAATAGTTGAGGAGGAATACAAAAAACAAATTGCAAAAAAAAAGCACAACAATATAAATGTAAATCAGACACATTTTTATTTTTCAGAGCTGTGTTAGGCCTTCATTAGCTGCTCCACTGTGGTAATCCTTTTCAAATTGTTCAATTTTCTTTTCTAAATCCATGGTTTCATTGATCTGCATCTTCATCCTCCACAAAGTTTCTTTTGGTGGTGATCCCACTAATGAAAGCTAATATCCTGGAGATTTCTGTACGTCTTGGTGGAACAAACATTTAAGCTGGAGTAGGGGGAAACTGGTTTTCGGAGAATTGTCAGGGAAAGGCAAATTGGTTTGGCTACGATGTGGCAGTGCTTGGATTAAATCGAAGTGAATATTTTCATATTCCACTTTAATAAGAGGGGAATTAATTTAGAGAGAAAATTGTGATTGCCTCTGAAACTCTGAAGTGGAGTCACTGAGGAACAAAGGATTTCAGCCCATTTTCCAAAACTGAAGAACTGCATACATGCTAGTGGTTATATGCTGCTGATGACGGTTTGATTATTTTTTTTTCCCAATGTGATTATGCAGTTTCTACACACTGCTATATCAGTGAGATATTTTTCTGAAGTCTCCTTTCTGAACTTAAATGGGATGAAAATCACACGTTATGCCTGTCATTGCTACCAGATGGTTTTAGTCAAATGCCTTGATCTTGAAATTATTTCCATTTTAATATAGCTAATATTTCTTACAGATGTTTGATTTTTAATATGAAAAACCTCATAACTTGTCTTTTAAATCTGTGTATATTACACTGTAAAAAAACTGATTTCAATAACAAGAGGGCCTAAATACAATTCTTACAAAAGGATTTCCACATATGTACATTCTTTGAGTTGCCAGAAGTAATTCTTTCTCCTTTCTCCTCACTGTGAATATACAGCACACTATTAACACACTTAATCCAGGCATATTTAATTAGGAAATGTTCTCAACTTACCCTTCTTCCGGTTAATTGAGTTGTCACATAATTGATACAGTATTAGCAGAAATCTCTGCTGTTGAAGAATGCTGTGCGAGTTATTAACCGGTGTTTCATCAGGTGTTTCAGATATAAATTCTGATCATAAATTCTGTGTTAATATAATAAAGGACTTGTCAGCTGCACAGTGAAAGAAGAAATTAGAGATCATACACCCATAAGATATAAAGTTGGGGTTTTTTATTCTTGGAATTTTGTTAAGTACAGTATCAAAAGCCAAGTTCTTAATCATGAAAGCTCCTGAATTGTGTTGAAAATTTTGTCACTCAGTTCTCTTGCTTTAGGTTTTTTACTGCATTTTGGAGCATAAAAGCATTTACCTGACATCTAAATATGCACAAAATGCAAGGGCTTATTTTAAATATGGGTAGTAATATCCTGGTACATTGGGAGACTTGTAAAATATATTTATTACAAATAGTAGGAAGAATTATTATAAAAACTATAGAATTATTAAATAGTTGACATCTTTTTTTCTTCACATCTGTAGGTTTTTGAGATTATTACAAAGTCTCTGGTTTCATATTTTATATATAATTTCTGAAATAAGTCCAGTTCTATTAAAAGTCTTCTCCCCAGAAGACCTAATTCAGGTGCTATTCTTTAGATTTTATCCCTATGACACTTCAAGAGAAAAATGACAGAAATCTCACAAATTAAAAATGGGTAATTTAAATGAGTCATGGGAATGATGTTTTGGTTGTTTTTTTTTTCCAGTCTGCCACTATTTTAATCTCCTCCAATCTTGTTAAAAATATCCTTTACATAACCTCTGCACGTGCCAAATTAATGACTTCAAATTTTCAAGTAGAATTTTTCAAATATTTTAAAGACTGAAATAGTTATATTTACATGTAGGAAGAATAATAATATAAAGAAAATATTAGAATTGATTTTTAGTCACCTTGAAATAAAAGGCAAATTTGTTGGTATAGATGCAAAGATTTACAGAAGGAAATAATCCCATTTTATAGCATTCTGTGTCGTTACACTGACTGAGTTGGTATCGGGGAAATCCAAGCTGTCTTAACAGGAATTATGTAATGAAACTAAAAAAAGAACTCTTGGGAAGTTTTTTTGCCAGAAGTGAAGGCTTGTCTGCTGTCAAGTCTGGGATTTTTTGGATTAAAATAACATTTCAGAGTTGAATGTAGAAATATATAACTAGAGCTATGTAGCCTAATCGTTTCTAGGAAAATACCTTGAAGGGGTTTTGTCTGGATTCAATATTCACACCTCCAAGGGGGTCAAATGCAATTTTTCAGGACAATGTTGCTATTACAGTCAAGGAATAAATACAGGCAGATAACAGGCAGCATTATCTGGAAGGTCAGGAACAAATTAAATAAAAGATTGGAGCTGTCAGTGTTGTAGATGTGGAAAAGACACGGGTGTGTAAAAATATTACATTGATGTAAGGACGTTATTGCTGATGCTGGTGGTTGTGATTTACGTGCTAATGGTGATATTTGTGGTTCTTGTAGCAAGTAAATTATTTTCTCAACAAATCTCCTTAGCAAGGTAAACACATTTTTAAAATGTATTTTAGCATATATGACCTCCCTAAATGCACTTTTATCATGCACTGGCAGATGCTCTTCAAAATAATTTATTTTACCACTGTGGCTATGAAGAATGAAGTGTGAGGAACCAAAGTGAGTAGCCAAAGCCATGGCAGTTCTGTTCAGTGAAACAATTCTTCTATTTCCTGGTGATATTAGAATCATAAAATCATGGAATCGTTAGGGTTGAAAGGGACCTTCGAAGGTCATCTAGTCCAATCCCCTGCAAGGAGCAGGGACATCTCCAACTTTTAAGCCGGATTTACATGTGAAACCTTGGCACACATACTCTCGATACCTGGAGTCGATTGCTGTGATGTTTACTGCAGTTTTCACTGTTCATTAAGGTATTTGCTGTTCTAACTTGGAAAAGCAGAAAATGCTTTCCTTGAAAATTTTTTTTTCAGTCACTATAATTGTCTAAATATAATGAAACATTTTACAAAACACAACTGAGAAACAGATTATTAACTATGTTTAAATTGTTTAATATGGAAGGTAAAAGTATTCTTGATTCCATTTATAAAAGTTGGAGAGGAAAAAAAAAGAAACCACTTCTGCTTTCTAATTTTTCTTTGCATTAAAAAAAAAAAAACGGCAATTGGAGGCCAGCTACCATTTTGCACCAAACGTTTTCAGACAAAACCATATTAATTTCAAACATCTGAGGCTTTCCGGGAAGACACTGTTCTTTAGACTTGATCACTGTAACATCTAAGGAGAAAAAATATTTTGTCCCTAGGGCAGAAAAGATTAAGGATGCCCGAAACAAATCTCATATGAGAAAGATACTTTGCTTTTTGATATGTGATTTTTTTTTTTTAAGTTATCGTACAATTTTCTCTGATAAAGGGATGTCTTGACTGTCATCAGTGAATTACTACTTAAGGTGCTTGGAGCTTACCCACCTGGAAATTGTCAGTCGAAAGTCATTAAAATATATATACTTTATGTTATCAATCCCAGTTTGATAATTTAAAGTAAAACTACATCTCACAATCCTACTTTCAACACATAATTTAGTTTTCAATTTATCTTCCTCACTTGCTAATTTTAAACTTTCATGCTTTCTTTTGACAATTAGGCTGCAATAAAGTATCAGCCAGTAATTTGTTGTTATTAGATGGAGACCCACTGAAGAGATCATATTTCTTAATGTTCAGCAAATATCAGACAAAAATCATGGGTAGCAGACCAAAGCTTGATTTGTTATTCCTGGTGGTTGCTGCTTGACTTTGTACATTTGTTATTTTCTACTGTATGTGTACAGTATATAATATTCTGGAAAATTAACGACACTTTGGTTTTCACTGTCAGGTAGAGATGGTCCATTTAAGACCAAAGCTAATTGATATGTGCTCGTATAGTGCAATGGAGGGCAGTTTGTGAGCTAGTGCAAGTCACGCTGGTATGTCCATATGGTAAAAATAATGGTATGAAGATAAATATATGGTCCCAGAGTCAGTAAAATAAGGGAAATAAGAGTCCAGCCTGAAAGTGGCTTGTCAGTTCCAGATCTAGCACGATCTCGTGACTTCAAGGGTATCTGCATGCTCTTAGAAAAAGCAGGAAAGTAGACATGGTGGAGATGACAAATTAAGGAACCACAGGCATTAGAAAGCGAAGCCAGTATCGCTGCCTTTAAGTGAATTAATGATATTTGCTCTGTGAAAGAGCCTGCTATAGTGTCATCTGTGAACTCTAGAAATTTGGATATCCATTTTCTCCATTTTGAATCGATGACATTTTATGTAAGAAATATGTCTGAATATGTGTACATACACATGGTTATGTGAAGTAAAACTAAATTACAGCTTCACAAACTTTTACAATGTAAGGAGCAAATAGCTGTGGTATGGCTTCAGAAAGAACTTGCTGTAATAAGATATGAATAGGAAAATCAATATGCAATGTGCAGTTTTTACGGAAATTTGTTGTACGACTGCAATAGGATGAGGGGTAATGGTTTTAAAATAGAAGGAGGTAGATTTAGATTGGATATTAGGAAAAAAATGTGTACACTGAGGGTGTTAGAGCACTGGCTCAGGTTGCCCAGAGAGGTGGTGGATGCCCCATCCCTGGAAACATTCAAGGCCGGGTTGGACGGGGCTGTGAGCAACCTGATCTGGTTGGAGATGTCCCTGCTCCTTGCAGCGGGGTTGGACTGGATGGGCTTTAATGGTCCCTTCCCACCCAAACCATTCTGTGATTCTATGGTTGGTTTAGAGAGATTAGTGCAATCTGGACAACAGTGACTGGAGTGTCTTGTGACTCAAGCAAAGCCATTTGCTGTGTTTACTACGCACAGTTTTATTTGTAAAGGTTGAGCGGTAAAACTGAAATACTTGTGATATTGGTGGGCATGTCCTGTATGCGTCACACAGGACAGGTGGTGTGAGCATCCTGCCGCCGGTGCTGCTCGCAGTGGTGCTGGGCAGGCTCCCAGCTTTTGTCTTCTAGCAGAAAGATCTGCAAGATGAATTCTGCCTCTCTGAGTTGCTACATAAATTGTAGCAAGACCCAAGACCCAAGTCTTTCGCTATTTTTCATAGATACCCACTCTAGCCACATCCTTTTTGGTTTCTTTGCTGGAGCACTCTTCAGTCTCTGGTTACATCTGCACTCTTGAAGGTTGCTGAAGAGGCAAAGAGAGGGACAGCAAGTGAAGGATTAATATAAAAGAGCGTTTACACTCTTTAATGTATTACAACGAGAAGCTTTAATAACAGTTGTAGATACCAGAAGCTGCGCTGAAGCCTTCATGAGAAGTACAAAGAGATGAAATTTAATACACTGTACACATAGTTGAAATATCATTGCTGCTTGAAGTGCAGCGCTTAAACTCAGAGTGCTCTCTAATCCATTTTAAATTGAATACTTCAGTGATAATGCCATCTTTTTTCATCAGTGTGTTGGTTTTTTAAAAACACCATCATTGATCCTATAAAAGTGCCACATTTCTGCCTCAGCCTGTTCCCAGACGTGGTGTTTGCTGTGCATGTATATTCACTAGCGATGTATTTTAGCTTTTCTAACAGCACAGGGGTCAATATGTTAAGTAAAAATTGCAGGTTGGGGTTTACTAGGTGACACTAAAAAGGGTTTCAGCTTCCCTGCTCAACGAGAGCCCCTTGCTGTGGGGCAAGCACCGAGGGGGATGCCCTGGGAGCTGGTTCACGTCCACACTGGGAGACTGATTTCTCTGAGCGATAGATGCACTCCTAAGAGAGCCTGTTGAGTTTATCGGCCAAAGCCAGCTCCAGAAATTTCCAAACAAGACACTAAAATGCCCTAGTAGGTAGAACGGAAAGACCAGGGCAAACCTAGCAGGGTTTGTGAGTTTCTACCCCTTGCCAAGCCTTGCCTGCTATTAATATACGCTTGGATGTTCTATAAATATCTGATTTTTGTAAATAAAGTTAATCCTAAAGTAAAGGATGGCATTTTAGATGTGTTGCCTAGTGTTGTGAGCACTTTGCCTTTCTTCAGTTGTACAGAATTTGTCGCAGGGTTCAGTCAAGTGGCCGTTTCTGTAACGACGCTTTCAGACCCTTTGTGAGATGTGGTTTTGTTTCTTGTCTCGGCTGCTGTCATCTGAAAGGGTATAAAGCCACTCGTTGGATGTCAGAAGTGCTGGTTAGTCAGCGGCGGGTCTCAGATCAATATCGTCTGCATTACAATTTATTCTAGCCCTGCTCTCAAACTTTTGAAGTGGATTCAGTGTGAGATTTGTTATACTCTCTATTCTTGCTGTTAGAGAATGCACAGAAATACAAACACATAAAAAATGCAGGAGTCATTGCTGAAGGCAGAAGACATTGTGTGATAGTACGCACACACGTGTAGCTTCAAGGGGCCAGAGCAGGTTGCTCAGGGCTTTATCAAACTTGAAACCCCTCAAGCTAAATAACTTAAATCTCCTCTCCTCTACTATCTACTCTGTTTTGTTAGGCTGTGCCCATCTGCTCCTCTGGAAAGCATCTTCTCCCAGAGCAGTCTAAGGGTTTGGGAGGGCGTGGGTCCATGAGAGTGAAGTCAGGAGGATCTCATGAGGCTTTCACATATGAGCACTGCAGTCACCTGCTCCTGCTTCTGGAGTCCTTCTCTAAAAAATAGTAAATAAACTGTTTATAGACACGACACAGAGGTTAGACAGCAGAAGGATGGTTGAAAATGGTTTTACCTCTGTTAAACAATACGTCTGTGAATTGTTTAATAATAACTTGTCCTGTGCTGATCATCCTACCTGTCCATCCTTCCAGAAGGTTTCCTTGAGAATAGGTGGGAAAATTGGTCTGAGAGCAAACACCAGCCTTACAGGAGCCTCAGCCCTTTTACAGTTGCTGTTTCTGTTGTTATTGCAGAGAAAATTGTACCAAAAGTAAGGCGGCTTCTTGCATGGTGTGAGAGCGTGATTGCTATTGAGATAATCTCTGATGCTACTGGGAAAGTTGCATCCAACTGGGAGAGGCAGGAGTGAGCATGCAATCACGAGGTGGCTGTCTGAACGCGTGTTTTAACAAGTAATAGGTAAATACTAATGATCACTTTAAAAAAAAAAAAAAAGTCACTGTTATCAGCATGCATTTGCATCTGCCTAGGGGCTGTTTTAAGCTATTTCCACCAGATTTGCTCACAGTATGGATGCTCTCTGTGGAGCCAGCCTCATCTTTGTTCTCCTGGCAGGAACGCAGAAAGGTTCAGATCTCAAATCCAAACGGTTGTTAAGTAGCCGAATACCAATGAGCCTGAGCGGTCAAGGGGCGACACGGCTCTGTGGGTACGAAGGGCTTTAGGTTGAAGCACTGCTGTGTTTGTCACGTTAGCAAAGAGAAAAGCTGAGTTTCTTCATCAATTTTGACCAGGGCTTGGATGAGGCAGTAAGAAATATCTGTTGAATGTATGAAGATTTTTATTCACTTGAAGTAGATTTATTTGATTATTCCTTTTTTTTTTTTTTTTTTGGAAGCTGTGACTTGTTATGCATTTGTGAATGCTCTCAGTGTGTGTTCACTTTCACGGGATGGGACGGCGAGAGAACCAGAGCAGCACACAGGCTTTAAGCAGCCTTGGCTTACAGGTACAATTTCTCTCCTGGTTGGTACAGACAAGCACAGAGTTTAGGTTTTAGGGCTCTGCTGTGTCAGGTAGAATTTTCTGGTCCCTTTACACTAAGGGGCAGCACATCTTATCGCTTACACCAAGGAGAGAAATAAACACTTTTTCCCCCTCACTTACCGTGCACGCATACCAAACATGTTTCTGTAGTGGTGTTATTGAAAGACATCTCAATATTTTGACAAATTTAATAGGGCACGATATGTATTTTTTTTAGAGTTCTTAAAGTCAGAAGGAGTTTACTGAAGGGAAAAAGGAATTAAGTTATGAGTATTTACACCAAAATATACTAGAGCGAAAAGAGCCATTATTCTTCATGTGACTGTATTGTTAATAATTATTAGAGACATTCATTTTTATTTTGTCAGCAGAGGCAAAAAAACCATGCTTGTAAAACTATTTTCTATCAAGTATTCAACTGCCTTTGATGAAAACGAACTGCTAAATGAAAATGAAAACTCTGGTGCACTCCTGTACAAGCACTGCCCTGTTTTCTCCATTTTTTGTACGTGGGACTTTATCCACCCCCATGAACTGCCCATGGTCTCTGAGATTTATTATCAAGGTGAGCTGGCTCCTGTCACGTGAAACGTTATTAATGGCTCTGACAATTCCCATAAATTGCATCAAGTGAACTTCCATTATCTCTCATCTGTAACCTCCTAAAAAGTCAAGGTGATTAGGTATTTATATTCTTCCTTTTATTTCAGTGACCTCAAATTATATCACCGCTGTTCATTTCACAACAATTTTTGCCCTTCACGACAGCTTCCGTTATTTTACGTGTCATGGAAGTCAAGCAGATTAGTAAAACAATATTCTCACCCGGCTCTAAAGACTGGTCAGGTTGAAAGCGTTAGTCTCTCTGTAAACCAGCTGTACATTCACAACAGCTCCCGTAAAGCAGCTTACATAGCTAGGTTTACAGCTTTTGGACAGCTTAGCCCAGCAGAATTCATTTCATACTGTTGACGTTGAACCAGCAGAGCTATCGGATAGGATCTAAAGATAAGTCTCTCGATGAGGTACCTGCAAACTGAAGGTGCTCACCTGCTTGAAAAACAGGTTGGTGAAAGATGCAGACATTAATGAATTAAGATCTTGAGTAAATAGTTTTGAAAGCAAATGTGAACAGGACTTCTCATAATCAAGAAGGGAAGGTGCTTTGGGTGCCGATGAGAACGGCGGTCTGGAGAGTGGTCAGGAAGGTGTGAGCGAGCTGAGTCATCACACTTAGGGTAGTAGCTATCACGAGTTTTTAGGGTGTCAGAGGAATGGTCTTATTTAACAACTTTGTTTTGAATCGTATTGATTCAATTCTCTCTTTTTCCACGTAGAATTTTATGACAAATAATTTTGCCATGGTGAACTACTAAACAGATCAAATGCGGTATTAAACATTATGGATAATAATCAAGTAATGAATGCTGCAACAAATTTTTATCATGCTAGAGCGATGACAGTGGATGTTGGAGAATATCAGAATAGCCATGGCTACTGGGTGTCTTAAAGCCATTCCCCAGGGAAATACTAAGAGTGCTAAGCTGTGCAAAACAAACCCAGCCAGAGCAACTTTTAACACCTGTGTGATATAGAGAACTGAGCAGGAGCCAATAGATCTGGTCAAGATCAGTTGAAAATGAATTTGTATTTGCAGGACAAATACATTGGGAAACAAAGGAAAAAACAATCCTGTTGCAGGTGAGAGCAGTTCCTGTGGAATATGTACTTGTTTCTTTTCATTAGATTGTAAATCAAATTTGAATGAGTTGTCACTCTCTTGCACTCAATCCTTCTGTTTATTCCTTCCCTATGTAGAGTACTTTCTCTACAGAATGTGCTTTTTTTAGGCTTTGTCAAAATAAGAATTCCTGAAATGGCTCGAGGTACACTGACAGCCTCACAGACTGGATTTATTTTCATTAGAAAGATGTTTCAATCTGCAAACTCTGAAGTTTGTTAAACTCTGCAAGTTTTTTTTTTTAAATCTCCAAAATGGAGGGAGCACTTCCCTCTTAGATGTTCTGCTGACTCCTTCCTGAAAGGCAGTGGTTTGGAGGCACTGAGGCGGCAGCTGCCTGGACCTGTAGATGTTGACCTCTAAGTGACCTCCACCCTCCAGGTCAGGTGAGCCGCAGCTGTCCTGCCCGTGTCCCTATCTTCCCTACAGCACCACAAAGCTGCTGTCAGCTCTCCAGAAGCAGATTTGTCTCCAGTTTTTATTCTATTTTTTTTTTCTTTTTCCTCAAGTAACTGCATTCCTGTGGATGGTTTGGTTTTTTTTTTTATTAAAATTAATGTCTTGGCTCTGTACTTGGTTATTCCTTGAGCATGTGAAGGATGGCAGGCTGGAATGATTCATTAGTAAGGCTCTGCAAGAGCCTATGGCCTTATGCCAACTTAAAAAATTCAATATAATTTTGGTTTTTTAAAGAGACTTGGGAACCCAATTAACTTTTTATCTATTTATTATTGTTCCATCTTGAGATGGGAACTACAAGTACTTTGATAAATGGGTTCCAAAGTTTGTCTAGTTTCAAAACTGCTTTTGTTAAGTCTCTGTGCTCTTTGGTGTTTTGTTTGGGCACTCTTCACAAGCTGCACTTCTCTGAGTCAGGCCATACTCTAATGTTTCTTACAGGAACAGTGCATTAAACAAGACTTTCTCTTCTCTCTCAATTTAGGAACAAAGTCATTGCCTTAACGCTGTGATAGATCAGGTCTCAACCCTCTTATCAGGGGTATTGTGTGTCCTGATGCACATTGAGTGTACGCTTGCCTTCACCTTTTTGTTTTGGGGGAACTATTTCTATTCCTAAAGAATGTTTTATTTTCTTTCCAAAAATTTATTTATTGTGGAATTGACTGATATGAAGATGTTTCTAAAAGTAATGTCCAGGAGTTGGTTTTTTGTTTTTTTGTTGGTTTTTTTTTAAACATTTTTGGATTTCAACAGCTCTGAAATTAATTAGTCTTCTTTCTTCCTTCCTTCCTTCATTTCTTTCATTATTTTGGATTTGCCATCTGAAATTATAGAGCTATGGTCAAGTTGGCAGACATGTTTTGCCCTTGAAGCAGGTACTTCTCTGTGATAACAGGTACTTCTTATTTTCTGTAGCTATTAGTTAAATAAGTATCCTTTGAAACCACCCTAGAGTTAATCAGCACAGGTTGCATGGAATTAGTGGAACAAGTTCACATGGGCAGAAGAAAAGGTCCCCATCTAATTACAGGCTGACAGATGAAGTAGGTCTGGTTATCTTTTTTGTGTGTGTGTATGGTATGGAAGGAGCATTGGGAAGGGAACCTGCAACTCTGATATGACTTTCCCCTAGTTGCAACAGGATTTTAATAAACTACATGCAGAGAGCAATTTTTCATTTTGAACTAAAAAATAAAATGACATCTCAACAGCAGTATCAGCTCCAATGACCTCAAGATTGCCCGTTACAGGCCATCAGTCCCTGAGCACCTGTCACGTTTTGGGATTTCGTTAAAAAAATGTCATAGTGTCAACACATTTACCATATGAAACTTTTCTGTTAGTATCTTCTCTTGTTTTATATCCCCATCACTCAACCCTAAAGCGTTAAAATTCTAGCAAATGCTTTGGAAGTAGAGCAGTGGTGTTTGGTAACAGAATGCTCATTTCCTCTAAGTACTTCCATCCAGCCCTGAAGAAGTAATCACTTTACAGAAGCTAATAAAGAATGGATTAAGCTACAGCTTTGAAGAACTCATCTCAAAAGGGCCCTGCAACCACTGTCTAAAAGCAATATTATCAGTATTAGAAGCTGAAAAATTACACCAACAGATCTAGGTCAGTGCATTATAGGGAGAAACAATAGAACTGATGTCAGAAATATTACCAAAAATCTGCCTCTAGTAGTCTGGAGGGATTTAAGTCATCAACTTTGTTTTCATTTAAAGAGTTTGTGGCACGATTGTATCTAAATCTATATCCTCATGTTTGAGCTTTGGCTCACAAGGGATAGTTCTGCTTTGGCATTTTGTTTTAAAGGCCAACCACCACAGAGGCTTTCACGTATGTCTATTAATGTGTGTAGACTACAGAAAATAAATATCTGTATATGCATATGCATACAAATTCTCAGTTTCCTTTAGAATGGTTCTTTTTGTTTTATGTTAGCGTGTTTGTGTTGTGTGTGGAGCTACAGCAGTGCATCATGCCTCTGGTGACCTACTTGGACGGCATGCTCTACCATGCTCTTCAGCAGCCATCCTACCCAGTCTGTTTCCCAAAGTCCATGATCTTCCCTATTTTTTTAATGCCTGAGTGGATCAACCAAATCAGTGATTGAGCAGTCAAGGTGTGTAAAAGCCATCTTCACTTAGAAGGTTTAATTGACCTTAATGAAACAACTCGAGCATCAATACTATTAATTAATACTTAGACCATGAGATTTGGCCTACTGTGAAGGTAAGCATCTGGTCCAGAACACTGTTGCCAACTCCATCTGAAATGAGCTGTGCAGGGAAGGGTAGGAGAACATGGTGTTGCTGCCCCATACTGTTCTTCTGGTCTCTAAGGATTTGTAGCCAAGACACTTCCATGGCCAGAAGTGCTAACTCTAACTTAGATAATAATAATGTCTCACTGATGTTTTCTTTTTCCATTATTTTTCACGTGCCTCTACTGTTCAAGTGCAGCCTATGTTGTTCACAGCTTCCAAACTAAACTCATCTCCTCCATCCTCATTTCTCAAAACCTGTCTTGGCAGAGAGTCAAGCGAACGCAAGGCACTGTTTTGATACCTCTCAAATTGTCTCTGTATCCTAATTCCCCTGTCTATACATTAAAAGCCCGGCAAGCTAGAACAGAGGAAGATCAGGTTGCAGCTATGTGTAGACCTTCCACTTTAAGGATGTAGCTGCTTGTTTTTACTAAAAATAAGTGGTAATTTCCCAACAGGAGATGCTGGTAAAAACCATCAATGAAGAGCCTGATGGGGAGGAAAAGAGGTAGATACAGGCAGATTTATATAACCATGTTTGTATCCTTCTCAAAGCATCTGAAAAAATATGGACTGTATTTCTTAAAAATTGTTGTGAACATTTGGTTCCTTTTGCATCTGCTTACTTAGAGGGAAGAAGTCTGGGAGATGCTCTATGCTGTGAATACATTATTTTCATTTATTTGTATGGATGTGTATATATACATATGTATGTATACACAAGATCTAAAAGCTTGAGGATGTAGCCTGTTGCCCTGGTAAGCGTCTACAACAACATACATCAGCGTGGGCTTGAAGATTTCAAGTGAAGACTTAAAATTATGGGGTTTTTTATTTCTGGAGGTTAAATGTAGTCGCTCTAAAGGCTCCCGTACTTCAGGAGTGCTTCAGAGGAATGTTGTATACATTATAGCACTGTCATGTGAAGTACCTAATCACAAAGGGATGTTGATGCAGACAAAGTTTAAGCCCCGAGATGAATTTTTTGCTGTTACAATAAAACTAAGATTTTGTATTGTTTTAGCACTTTTATTGAAAGCACAATTTTAATAATATGATAATGGAGGGGAAAAAAAGGTAACTGGAGTGTCTGTTACAAAATTCTAAAAGCATTCTTTTATTTTGTGAGTGCTAATGGATACCAGGAAGCTACCCACCTAGCAGCTGTGTAATTTGATTGTGGGTATTATTGCAAAAGGTAATTAAGCATCTGAGAGGAGAAAAAAAAGGACCAAAAAGGAAAAAATGCCAGAATAAAATCAGTTTTATAGCTACAGGAGAGCTATTTTAAAAAATCAATTATTCTCTGAAACATGAGAAGCTCCACTTCAGAAACTACAACAAAAGGAACTGCTGGTAACCACCCCACTATATATCCATTTCTTAAAATAGTACAAGCGCTTCCAGAGAGAAAGCCAAGTCATTCATTATAGAATGCCCCCAGGACATGTATTTTATCCAAGTGAACTCCGCATTCCTCTTTTGCAGAGGAAAGCAAATCTGAAATAGAGAGAAATGCTTAGTGAGGAAACTATAGTGGCCTTAAAAGTTTATATGGAGCACAATATTTGCAGACAATGTAGTGATTTTTGTGAGTCAGTTCAGATTATTCATTTACATATTTAGAATTTTTTTAAAATCCTTGAGTTCAGACAAAAATGCTTTCTCTGCAGGAGTTAACTGTATTGTTATACAGCCATCCTTTTAAGTGATTAACCCTCAGTGCTCTTAATAACACACTGACGTGAGCGGTGTTAACGGACTGGAGAGGAAGAGGTTGTACCATAGATTTCCTTCACCACTAAAGACTTCTACAAAATGACAGTATGTTATGCAAAATTCTGGATATAATTCACAGAAAAGCAGCCAATATGTACAGTAGTATTTTCACAATATAACAGATTTCCCACAAGGGAAATTACAGTTTTGCAAAATTGGCAAGTCAGACAGAAAAAAAGCCCTTTCAAAATTGATTTTTTTTTTCTGCTATTACTTTTTGATAATAAGACAATAACTTACTGTGTTATACTAATTTTTAATTCAGCTTCCAAAGATTTAATTTTTGTAAGGGATTAGCAAAGCTGATATGTAGCGCTTGGCAAGGTAAAGGGACTTTGCTTTTAACACTTTTCAAAGGGATTTGATGTTTGACGTTTCTGCAGAGCTTTACCCTGTAATGGTTGTCTTGGTGCGTTGGAAATCTGGCCCTTTGCAAGAGAGATTAACTCTGGACCTTTGCTTGACAGATTAGCTCAATATACAAGAGAACTTTGATCAGTTTATGTACGATGCGGAGGCCTCTCAGGAGTTCATTTTTAAGCACTTCTTCAATACGAACAAGAAAATCATCTCAGCTTCTGCAGCACTCTCCCTTGGTTCTTCCTCATGTAAAATGTTGCACCTGACTGACATTTTTTTTTTCTTCCAAAAGATCAATTCATTGGGAACTTAGCCAACAACTGTTCCACCTCATTGTCTTCCCTCAGAGTTTCTCCCTCTTCGAGACCTCATGATACTGCTGGCCAACATTCCCAATAACAGGATGAAGCAATACTATGCAAGGTGAGTAGTACACCAAAACCATAGCTTTTTGTTGTTGAAACTTCATACAAATCTATTGATGATACAAAAATATCTTGCTTTTGATCAAGTTAGGGTTGTTCAGCATCTTCAACTTATTATCTCTTAAAAAAATAGCTGCTTTTGCAAAAACAAACAAACAAACAAAAAACTGTCATCCATACATCCATATTTTTGTTTTTATCCACCCACATATACATGGTGTAAATCCCCCAAGGGTATATGGAAGGACGGATGAATCTAAGTTAACCTACTGTCCCTGTAGTCCAAAATAAGTAACTGTGGTCATTGACCTAAACCAGGGTCACCAGTTCCAGGAGTAAAAGCTGTAACACTTTGACTGCATCATAGAGCCAGTTATTATTAATGTAAAGCTGGTTTAGGTGTTCCTAGAGACTCATCAGAGGTAGGCTTACCTATGAAAAGATGTTGGCTAGCTAGTTTTTGCTGAAGCAGAGGAAGATGGAGACTGGGCGAGAGGGTGGTTGCAGCGAACTATGCAGCTTGGCAAACAGGGATTGGTGGGTGAAGGATGAGAGAAGGTGGTCAGAGCAATCCTTGTAAGGATGTTTTCTTCTTTTAAAACACAGTTTGAGTGCGGGCAGGGGAAATGAGATGGCCTACATCACCAAAACCTGGGTCTTCTCTTCAGTTTTTCAGACTTGGTGCCTGTAAGTTTCTTGGCAATGCATCCATAACTGCCCAGAGAGGACTTCTGACCTACATAAGGAGGAATCGCCTGATTTTGGATAGAGTCTGAACCAAAATAAAATAAAAATAAAAGCATGTCTTTCTTTCCAGGGCAGAAGCAACAGAGTATGTTATGAAATTAAGGCCACATGATCATGTGCGTGGTTTTTTTTGCTTGGTGCAAGGACATCAACTCTCATGAGCCATGTAGACTTATTTCAAGGCTGCTGCAAATCTGCAGGAGTGAATGTATGTATGTTGCTGACTAAGTTGAGAGCTTTTTTTTTTTTTTTTTTTTTTAAGAAAGGGCATAGTCCTATACCAAATGTTGCTCATGAAGGTGGCCCCAGAGCTGTTACCTTAGATTGAAGGCTGGTAGCAACTCCTTCACAGTGGGCCCACACAAATCCTATTTCTGTATTTATTAGAGAACAGATGTCAAGTGTATGCATCAGCAGATTTATCCAGACGCCTGTTGTCTCGAGCGGGATGACTGGTGACCTGAGGCCTGACATCTGCCTGCTGCAGCAGAATTGAAAGACGCCAACTTGCTTTCAGCATATGGGAACCACCTAAGCAGACCTGAAATTATGAAGGTAGGTGGTTGAGGCTGAACTGGTGAAAGTCACTTGCTAAAAAAAAACGTCAGGTAAGGGTGGAAGGGGTATGGCCTCTTTCCTGTCTTGATTGACCAGAAGTGTCATTAACGCTTTTTAAAATTGAAGATTAAATGTTCATTAAATTGAGCCTTACTTGTAATTAAGACTCCTATTGTGGACTTTAAGCATTGTTCACCTCTCACTTAAATGAATTTAAATGATCACGGTACATTCGTATGGCAGAATTAAGTGTTGTTAATTATTAAGTCATTATGGCTATAGAAATGAGGTTAATCTCTGTATTCTCCTAAAACCAAGTCTGTTTCACTCTAGCCAAAGACCAAGCTCTCTTAATTGGAGTGTCAAATAAAAAAAATCACTCTCAGGAATGAAGTTCTTATTTAGGATGCCTTAGATTAGGAAAACATAGCTGCTTTCTCTGGTTGTCTGATGAAGGACTAATCACAGCCTGTTCTTGTTCAACTTCATGAGTTGACTACCTGCTTTGTTTACACAACAAGATATATGGATGGTCAAAGCAGTCATTGTTGCAATTCTTTTAATTTATTGAGTCTCAGTTGTGATTTCCATGCATATTTTTACTTCTGGTTAATTAATGAAGTTAGGTTTACCTCCAATTATATGTTCATTTAAGGTTAATCTGGTTAGTAAATGCAGTTACAAAATTTGGTTTGCCTTCCAAGTTGCAACATAGCTCAAAATTGAGAAATATGGTGAACAACGCTTGCTACAAGAAAGATGCTTGGGCCTCTCAGCAAGTAAAGCTGTTATCCAGCCCTTATGATCCAGCTTATTTTTCTTGCTTCACTGCAGAAACAGAAGTCAGATGAGGAAAGCTGTAACAAAGTTATGAATGTATGTGAATCTCCCTCTTCCCATTAATTTCTAGGAAGGCTTGGATGCCTTAACTGCTTTTGTGCCTTTGAAAGTATCACCCAAACAGCTGCTTAATCGAAACAGAGATTCAGGCAATGAAATATTATAATCAGGGCCTTTTTTGGTCCATCAGAGAGATGCTCTGTCCTTTGTATTCACAGACAATGGAAGAACTTTCAAAACCAAGAAAACAGCAGAAAATATTATTTATTTTTCTGTCCTGTTCATGTGACCTTTGCTATCAATG
>JAAGAY010004811.1:6405-38892 GCA_011801015.1 Ardeotis arabs
GCTTCATGGGCCTATATAGAGGATCAGTTGTCTGGAATGGCCTTATTATAGGATAGCAGAGCTCCCCCGGGCAAAGGATGTAAAGATTAGGTTTGGACAGGAATGAAATACAAGCGCGTACGTGGGAGAGGCTACGATCAGCTGCTCCCACCTTCGCTCCCGCTAGTTCCCAGGCCTCCTGCAGTCGCAAACCTTGCAATACATAAATTTAATATGTGCATTATACACGATTTCCTAGAAGAGGATGAAGGTGAAGCGATATTTTGGGCATAGCGTTACCCCCTCTGTAGCAGCTGCGAGAGCTGAGGCAATGATGGGAAGCACATGTACGCAACAGGAAAGATGGCAGAGCTCCGGCTCTGGAATTTGCTCCCTTGGAGCAATTGTATTTTGACTTGGAATACTTCAAGGACTCCTGCAGCTATGTAGACCGTAGCCTTTAACTTCCAGCCATGCTTTAAACCAATATCTTCAAAATTGGTTGCTGGATTAGATGCTTTCCAGAAAAATCTGGAGGAAAAAGCCAATCTCCTTGTGTGATGGGGATACAAACCAAGAGTAAGATTCCTCCCCAAGCCACCAAAGGATTACGGAGTCAGTAAGATGCTCTAAGAAGAGAGAGGGGAGTATTTGAAGAGATTTTAGTTAAGGGTAATGCTGTTTCCTGGTATTACATAAATATCTGGGTAAATACTGACCCAGTTCTTCTATGGTGCTACGTTCAAGTCAAACAACCTTGTATTTGGTACGGTATCTTACTGAACGGTACCATGTTGGTATAGTTACTTTGTACAAGTAGAGCGGACAAAACATAGCTAGCTTGTGATGCTAATAGCTGGGTGTGTTTAAAATAAATGACTCGAAATAATTACATTTTCTGTTGTATCTGCAGCATGACTGAAAAGCCCTGGACTCTGACCTGGATAATAGAAACAACCTGCTTGATGGAGTCTGACTACGCTCCCCCGCGCTGAAATTCTCAGTAAAACTGAAACATATTGACTCTGGAAGGAGCGGATGAGACTCAGGTTTCAGGCAAGTTCTTGTTCTGCCCACACAAATACTAGCTTTAAACCTTTTCAGCGTTAAGTGGAGATTCAATCCAAGTATAGGATCTGGATGGAGCAACTTGAATGCTAACTTTGTAGTGGGAAGAGTTTACCTAGATGCTTACCAAACCCCACGGCACGCTGTTTGATATTTGATTCAGAAAGAGATGAGCTGGTTGGTCCAAGGTACAGGCAAGGGGAAATGAGGCTGGAGGGGAAGTGCTCTCAGCGGTGTGGTAGATGTTACCCATTTGCTGCCCCTGGGGCCCAGAAGGCCGACTGCATCCTGGGCTGCATCAAGAGGAGCGTGGCCAGCAGGTCGAGGGAGGGGATTCTGCCCCTCTGCTCTGCCCTGGTGAGACCCCACCTGGAGTACTGTGTCCAGTTCTGGAGCCCCCAATATCAGAAGGACATGGACCAGGTGGAGGGGGTCCAGAGGAGGCCAGGAAGATGATCAGAGGGCTGGAGCAGCTCTGCTGTGAGGCCAGGCTGAGAGCTGGGGCTGTTCAGCCTGGAGAAGAGGAGGCTCCGGGGAGACCTTAGAGCGGCCTTCCAGTACCTCAAGGGGGCCTACAAGAAAGATGGGGAGAGGCTGTTCAGTAGGGCCTGGTGTGATAGGACAAGGGGCAATAGTTTCAAAATAGAGGGAGGTAGATTTAGATTAGATATTAGGAAAAAATTTTTTATGCTGAGGGTGGTGGAGCACTGGAACAGGTTGCCCAGAGAGGTGGTGGGTGCCCCATCCCTGGAAACATTCCAGGCCAGGTTGGACGGGGCTCTGAGCAACCTGATCTGGTTGGAGATGTCCCTGCTCCTTGCAGGGGGGTTGGACTGCATGGGCTTTGAAGGTCCCTTCCCACCCTAACCATTCTATGATTTCCACTGTAAGGCTGGATTTTCCGTGCTGGATAATACAAGCTTCCTGGGTGTGGAATCCACTTAAAATTCAGGACTTAAGTAACTTGTCAACAGTCTGTTAAAGAAGCGTGTTGGCATACTGAAGCCACAATGCCTTGAATCACCCTTGTATTCCATCACTCTGCTGCTACGGTCCCCAGTATGAAACCTCTGAAAAACCTACTGCCAGTGAAACCAGTGGAAAAACTATTTCAGAATTAAATATATCCCTCTTATCTTGCGAGAAAGAACAACAGGCTGTCATTCACAGCCACGTTCCCAGCCACGACTCGCATGCCCTTCATTCCTCCATAGTAAAATCTGGCTCTGACAAGTCATCTTTTTCCTTTTTTTTTTTTTTTTTTAATATATCCACCTGAGGTTGCTTGCTGCAATAGGTTTTTGGGGACTGCTCTTTTGCCTTTGCCTTGGACACAATATTTTTGTCTTTGCCTTGGCCACGCTTAATATTTTCTATCGGTCTTTGGTTCTAACTGTCCTTATTTTTCAAATGAGTATCTTATAGAGGTTTTTTCTTCTAGTTAGAGTCATCTTTCATCCCTCCTCTTCCGATTCTGCCTCTCTGGCTCCTTGTGACTGTTTCTGCCACCCCTTTGCTCTGCTTGTGTCAGCCCATGCCACATTTCTTTTTTTCCCCACTTGCCTCCTTTCTTCTTTGCATTCTACAGAGCCAAGGCTGAAAAAATGTCTTTTCTACCTCCTCTGCTCACTTCTCCAAAGAGATCGCTCTGCGGAGCAAGGGCTGTAGCTTCGGAGCCAGTGCTCTGTGCTTCCTGTTCATTTTTATTCTCCTTACTTCTAAGCTTTTCCTTAGTCTTTCTCTTCCCAGAATATCCCTCAAACACCTCTCTTCTGCCAGCCACTGGCTCTTCAGTGTCTCTGTCCTTCCACTAGGCACCAGTGGGACTCCTCTTTCTTTTTTTTTCTTTTTTTTTTTTTTTTTTTTTTTTTTCTCTGCCTGTTTCTCATTTCTGTATCCCAGCAGATCTCCATTCACTTTGCTCGTTGGAAATGGTTCTTCCACCTGCTCTGTATTAAATTGCTGGAGAAGAAACCTCTCCCTACCACAGTGGAGTGAAAAAAAAACTTAGCTGGGCTGGGTCTCATCCTCTTCCCCTTGGGATTCGTTCCCTTCTTCCTTTCTCATTGATTAGGACTGTGCTGTGCCGGTCAAACCAAGAATAGATCAGATGGTGGAGCAGGCCCCTCTGGGCCGAGCATAGTAGGTATCTAACTGGCTTACTGGAACAGAAACCAACTCTGAGGTGAAAATCAGGCCCCAGTTATGAGCGTTAACTCCCCCATCTGTCTGTTCCTGCTCTGTTGGGACTCTGCTTGAGAAGGGAGTAAAGAAAGTGCAGTGTGGGAGAACTGCGACCTAACCCATCCACTGAGCACGGCGAGCGACGGCGGCGTTTTCCAGAAAAAGCCCAGTCTTTAAAACATGTAGAGCTGTTTTATTCTCATTTTCTGGCAAGTGTGAGTCCCTGAATGTCACTGATGTTTGTGTCTGTGTGAGTCTCTATGACAACAAACAAATGTAATGTTTGGGAGGTGTCCTTGAGAGTATCAGTGGGGGGTTTGTTGCATTAGGTTGGTAGCACTCAGCATTTTCAGCCTTTTAATTCCGAAGTATTACTATACATGGGTATGAGGGCTTTAGGAAAATGAACTAATTAGTTACAGGATTTTTCTCCTTGTTTGCAAATGGGACCAACTCAGAGTAATGCTATTTATTTTAGCTGATTCCAGACCCAGATTTTTAGACACAGAAAGCAGTGAGTATTTTTAGGAGCTTTAATGCTAAGCAGGAGGCTTAGACTCAAGGTCACTGGACTGCGGGTATCTGTGGGTCACGTTCAGCCGTTTGAAGAAGGCAGCAAAGGGAATCTAACCTGAATTTCTTGTAATAGTCAGTGTTGCTTCTGTAGTGCTACAAATAAAAAAAAAAAACAAACCAGGAAGCAAATGAAGCCAGGAATACAGAAGAGTGCTTAGGATGGGCATGTCTGGGAGAACAGGGCTAGAAGAGACCAGCAGGACAGGACAGAGCAACTTGCCCTTGTACTAAAACTGTGGTTTTGGTCCTCTAATTTCTTTAAAACAGAGGGAGGTAGATTCAGATGGGACATTAGGAAGAGATTTTTTACGCTGAGGGTGGTGGAGCACTGGCCCAGGTTGCCCAGAGAGGTGGTGGATGCCCCATCCCTGGAAACATTCCAGGCCAAGTTGGCCGGGGCTCTGAGCAACCTGATCTGGTTGGAGATGTCCCTGCTCCTTGCAGGGGGGTTGGACTGGGTGGTCTTTGAAGGTCCCTTCCCACCCAAACCATTCTATGGTTCTTGCCAAACAGCAGATATACCACCAAATACACACACTGAGGCTCGTTGCTTTGGCCTTACTGGTTGCATCCTTTTTACTCCCACGTCCCACACTGTGGTCTTAGGAACGAGAGAGCGAGAATTAAGAGGTGTCCTGTTTGTATGGGCAGAACTACGCCTAGGGCTATCTCCACACCACACTGCCCAACTTGCTGGAGCTGGGCTTGTAACGGAGAGGCTAAGGATCCCTACAAAACACCTGGAAATGTTAGGCACCAAAAATGGGACTTGGAAAGCCAAATCATAGAATGGTTTGGGTTGGAAGGGACCTTCAAAGCCCATCCAGTCCAACCCCCCTGCCAGGAGCAGGGACATCTCCAACCAGATCAGCTTGCTCAGAGCTTCATCCAACCCTGTAAAAGATCTGATCTCCACAGGCTGAGCTAGTAGGCTCTGGACAATTTTGCCTTTGGTTTATGCTCACCAGAATGTTTTGAGCTTTACAGCTGATAACTGCAGAGACAAACTGGGACTGAAATGGGGTGGGGAAAAGGTGAAGTCTTTTCTGGGTAAAGTGACTGAGAAGCAAGCAGGTTGAGGAGAAAAGTGGAGGAGGAGAGACTGGTCTGAAGAACCTTGCTCGTTATGGCTTTGCTAATGTGTGACTGTTCAGCTCTGAACGAGCTTTTAATGTCCCTAATGCATAATTTATATGCAAGCATGGCAAGAGGTGTGCAATGCAAATTATGCCTGACGAGGAGATGAATGTGTGCTTGCAGATGCTTGAACTTCTGAGCGTTCCTGCGAGATGCTGAGGAAGAGCCCCATGGCAGGCAGAAAGCCTACGACTGGGCTTTTCAGCAGAAAAGCACCAAGTGCCACGGCACTGCGATAGTCTTCCCTGATCTTGCACTGATGGGTGAACTGCTTGGGGAGGAAGAGTATGTGCTTCTCCCTGTCTGCAACACCCTTGAGAAAGCCCTGATACTGATCAGCTTGCGGAGAAATAAGTGTCTTATTCTGTGAATCCCCCTGGAAGTCAATGGGGGTCTCCTTAGAAAGGACTTGGCTCTTTTAAATAATACCAGGACCTGACCCTAGATTTCAGTAACGAAGTCAGTAAGCAAACTATCAGGAAAAGGAGATGTTGTTCAGGGAAAAGATCACTGATGACTCTGTAATCTATGTCTATGTGGAAGGGAATAGTTTGGAAAGCTGGTGAAGATGCGCTTAGGTGCAGCATTGGTGCACTTGACGATGAAATCATCGTTCATGAGGGTGACTTGTTATAGAATCACAGAACGGTTTGGGTTGGAAGGGACCTTCAAAACCCATCCAGTCCAAACCACCCCCCCCCCCGCCCCAAGGAGCAGGGATATCTCCAGATCAGGTTGCTCAGAGCCCCAGCCAACCTGGCCTTGAATGTTTCCAGGGATGGGGCGTCCACCACCTCTCTGGGCAACCTGTTCCAGTGTGCCACCACCCTCAGCGTAAAAAATCTCTTCCTAATGTCCAATCTGAATCTACTTTTCTCTATTTTAAAACCATTATGTTGAAAACCCCTTGGGAATCTTGATTTGCACCTGTGATATTTTAAGAATCTTCTTTTTGTTCCTTCATTATGTCAAACTTTTGATAGTTTTGATAGTCAGCAAAATTAAGGATCAGCAGCAGAGTCCTTTGCATGTGTTTTTAATCACCGTATAGAGGCGGCAATCATAAACTGAAGTGTAAATTCAAGGAGCCTTACAAAGCTGGAAAGGCAACGCATTTCAGAGTTTGCGCTGATTTAGAAAGCAGAACTGGCGCTGTTATCAATGCTGCTCTGGAGACCTGACACCAGGGTTCAACTGGCCTTTCTGTTTCAGATACCTGCCACCAAGATTTATCTGTGTTTTGCCAAGCGTGAGAAGTATATGAATGCGGGGGCTTCCTGTTGATCCCCCCAAAAGCCATCAAGCCGCCTCCATTAATGTCAGCGCACTCGTAAATTGTTAGCACGCACCAAAGCAGGCAACTTCTGCCACCGCACAGAAGCTTCTAGAGGTGTCCCCTGCCTCCTGTAAATCCACGGACACCCAATAACGTCAATTAACTGCAGGTGGGTTTAATAACCGTTGTCCCCCCCGTTGGAATTGGAGGGGTTCACACTTTTTAAGAGGACAATGTGGTGTTTCCATAAGCAAAAAAAGACTGAAGGGATTTTTTTTTTTTTTTAACGGCTGTCAAATGTAGGTAGGTGACGCCGATCAACGGGAAAACAGGTTGCACAACTGTGGGCTCCGCTCCCCCCTGCTGTAGGCAAACAATCCTCTTGTTTATGATAACTTATTTTCCTTCTGTTCAAAGAAACCCGGCGGGCTGTTTGCTCTGGTACTCCTCTGGTAAGCCAGTGATGCATTTACATTCCCTCGCTCCCTCCAGCCCTAAAGATGTCTACCAAAATGAGTCAACACATAACTACTCAGTGGAAGCTTTAAGAATGTGTTAGGAAAGGCTTGAACATTACCCATTAATGTTTACAGCTCCTAATTATGTTAATTAATCAGTCTTAGAGGTTGTCTCACCCGGGAGCCCAGAGGCAGGATTTTAGTTCCCACAGATGCACGCTAAACTAACCGGCTCAGGCTCGGGGGCACGGCCGCTTGCAGCGAGGAGCTCAGCACGGTCTGGCTGCCAGAATATTTACGCAGGGTCCTGGACAGGTTTTGCAGCCAGAGCTACGTGCTGTCACGGCTGCGGTGTTCCCGTTGGATTTTGAAGCTAGATTTGACTGTCTACACGAGGTACAGGCAAAGATCTGGGAGCAGGCCGAGCCGTGTTCAGGAAGATTGATGGTAAATGTTCAATGCCAGGTTGGATGAGGCTCTGAGCAACCTGATCTGGTTGGAGATGTCCCTGCTTCTTGCAGGGGGGTTGGACTGGATGGGCTTTGAAGGTCCCTTCCCACCCAAACCGTTCTGTGACTCTATAAATGTAAGCTGTTCCTGCAGAATGGCATTCAGAGAGCACTTTGTGCCAGCACTGGCTGTGATGATACAGAACTTAGTGCCTTTGCAAAAATCTAAAGTTGCTAGCTCTGTTAGAAAACAGGTGAAACTAATGCCAAGTGGATGTTGTCTCTTCTATTAATGTTTCTGTAGTTTTGCAGGAAGACACAGTTTCTGGGTAGAGGAGGAAACCCAAGCCTGTGTCATCTTTCAGGGCTTCATTTCCACAATTCAGAGCTTGTCTTCTCTCTCTTTAGTAGGTATGGTGGTGTTAGGTCGATGGTTGGACTTGATGAGCTTGGAGGTCTTTTCCAACCTTAACAATTCTATGATTCTCCTGAGGAAAATGAGAAGACTCAGAGAAGAGACACAACCCAGACTGCCTGCAGAGCGATTCAGAAGGAGCTTCTCTTTGTTTTGTGCTATTCTCTCAAGAGTTTGGTTTGTGTGGGCTTTCAGTGCCCAAACTACAAGAAAGCAGGAGAAGATATAGTCAACTCCACTGAATAGGTAAGGACAGGACAAAACTGTGGTGCAGAGACAGACCTCTTTCTAATTTAGTTCAGCCCATCCTCATCTGGTGGAATTAGCAGACAACCACTCATTTATCCCCGTTTGCAGAATATCCTGATTTTTCCGTTGAGCTCACAGCGGCTTCTGGCTGGTAATTTTTGCTCCTGTGTGGAATGTCGCATACAAGTGGCTTGTGAGTGTGTGACAATCCTTTAACGATGACGGGGGAAAGAAGTGATGACAATATGAATTAGGTGAAAGAGAGCGGTTCATCACCCATCTAAAAACAGCTCCTGTGGGCAGTGACTCCTGTCTGTGTGGAATATAAAGTACCAGAGAGGCCTTGTTTTGGTAGGTTCCTGCAGGAGAAATGCCCCTGCAGGGGTGTCAGGCAAGAAAGGAATGCATTTTCCAGAATAACAGGGCGTTGTATGGAAATAGGGCTGTGATTAAAGAGCTGGTGATGTCTTTGGTTGCGTTCCAAGGATTTCCAGACTGGAGCTTGCTCTTCAAGAGAACCGTCTGCCATGGAGGTTCATTGCACTAAAACTGGTTATTGAGCAATTTTCCAATCAGCTGTTTCCTAAGCTGTTGCCACAGCGTGTAGAGACCGCACTCCATACTTCTTGGTTGCTTGGAAAGAACTTCTGGCAGGCTGAGGGCATGTACAGTGAGCCAGATGGGACTGAAAAAGCCTGGATGGACTCAAAGCAAGGTTTCCTCCGAACCAGAGCTGAGGGAGTGTGGGGAGGGGGGTGCCGCTGCTCGGCGCTGCTGAGGTGTCATCCGTCTCTGTCCTGTTGGCGAGGGTTCAGCTGCTGATGGATTGCCTGGCAGCTTTCACGCGCGTTAACGTGAACTTCATAAAAAGCAGTGTGTACAGAGTGTGAAATGCGATCCGGGCAGCGCCTGACACAAATGAATACTTTCCCTATTCCGTGGAGTTTCAGTGCAAAGTCTCTCTCTCTCTCTCTCCATTCATCTTCCTCCTGCATCCTCCTTCCCTGCCCCCTGCTACCTAGGGAGCGCAGAGAACAGGCGTATTGGCAGTAAGCTCAGCTCCACAAAACAGCCTTGTGAAAAAGGGAAATATAACATGATCACTTCCTATTTCTTCCTCCTTTCCTCGGCGTCAAAGTCTGGGCTGGCTGTCAGGAATGCTCAAAATGAATAAATAAAGCATAGGAACCCCCCCTGCTTCTCAAGGAGTCTCATTCACTCACCATGAAGCTTGGCCAATGCTTTTTTCTGACAGTCCTCGAGTCAGCAGGCAGAGCAAGAAGATCATTCAAAGCTAATCAGTAAAGTGTAAACCTATTATGAAAGCACATTTCCCCCTCGCCGCCTCCTTCCTCCAGAAAAGCAATCCCCCAATCTGTGGGAATAACACAGAACGTACATAAAAGTTGCTATTACTTAGATCTCCCGTTATTAGGTCAGCGATGCTGCTGATGAAACGCTCCCTGGAGCGCTGAGCAGCGGCGTATAAATCCTCCGAGAAATTCGGAGCGTAATTTGTTACAGCTAGAGGGCAGGAGATCCATTACAGCCCAGCCTGTGTACGAGGCTCTCCCCTGCGATTCTTGAGGTAATAAAAACCTCATCTTGATTTCTTATCCTTCCTATTGATTCCTGTCAGAGAAGACTTTTCTTAGGTAAAGATACGACTATATTTCTCCATATAATAAGGAGATCCTTCTCCCCTCTTCTCCTCACCTGTTTTTTCTTTTTGTTTTTCTTTTTTTCTTTTTTTTTTTTTTTTTTTTTTTTTTTTTTTTTCCTCTTTTCTTTTTTACATCTCTTATGCTGCATCAGTAGACTGAACTTCGGTTAGTTTATGAAATGCAACAGCTAACCCTTTTTTTGGGAAAAGATAAACTGCAATGACTTGAAGTTGAGAATGTGGATACCGCCTCATTCACACACACTCACTCCTAGACTGAAAATCCTTCACCCCTCCTTTTACCCACGCACTGACAGCACCGTGCGGCAACGGTTACAGCGGGCGGCTGGAGACCCAGGCTCCATCTCTCTCCAGCAGCCACAGCCAGACCTCAAAGAGCACCACAGTTGAACCCAGTTTCCTCTCCTCCGAATCGGCCGTTCCCCTTCCTGCGCCGGCCACGACAGAGAAGCTAGTCCCGGTCTGTCGGAAGAAGAGACTCGCTCGTTACTCGGACAGGAATCGGTCGTTCCCTCTTCCCGAAGATGGCCGACGCCAGGTTTTCCACGCAGGTCAGTGCTCAGCTCGCTAACAGCGCTGCTGCTGTTGCTGCGGCGGGATTTTCAATGTGGTGTGTTTCAAGCCTCACTCACTCATCCTCTCATTCCCAAACATTCAGCATCCGTGCACACTCCTCACTTCCGGGTTTTTTCAAAAGATTGGAGATTTCCAGTGGGGGTCTCAGGTGTCATCCCAATGGTAACAGATCTGCAAGCAAAAAGGGTCCATCAAAAAAACCACAAAACCCCACATTTGGGAGACAAAACCAGCAGTGAGTGGCAGAAATTGGCTAAGAGGAGAAACAGGGAGAGTCAGAACTCGTCAAGGCGAGGTGACAGAGCTGTGAGTCGCTCTCCCGAACGCAGACACACCAGCACGCCCCTCTCTAACCCACGCGTTGCAAAAGGCGCCTCGGTAGCGTCATGGATTTGACTATCTCAGGTTCAAGTACCTTAGGACTTGCTTAACACTGAACCATGACTGCGAGCGTCGCCCTGACGGCCCCTGAACTCTGGGCAGGACTGAGGAGTCCACGGGCTTCAATAACACCGCAGGATCGGCCCCGGCCAGCAAGGGCGACGCGTTTCACACAGCAAGCAGCCCTCCGGCCTGCGCCCGCCCTTGCGACAGCCGAGCGGTTCACCCCATTTCTCTGTTTGTGTTTGTTCTGGGACACAAGCCCGCAGATGGGGCTCATCTACAAAAATAAATGAGAAACAACCTTCCAGAGAGCAAGGCTGTTGTGAGGTGTCCCGTTTGGACTCCGGAGTTCAGCCAATTTCATAATTACGCAACACGAAAAGGAGGTGGGTGTGACCCCTTACCAAGCTTGATTCTTCAGTTTTCTCAGTTCTTTAGTCGCCCAGGTAGCGAGGGTTTTTGTTTTGTTCGTCTTGGATCTTCTTCCTTCAGTTAGTAGTTCATGTATCATGGGTCTAGCTTCTACTAATTTCAGTACGTCTTTTCCAAACGCTGTACACAAATCTCTGAAGAAGAAAGAGAGGCTGTGAGGCTGAGCGCTGCAAACAGCTGTGCCAGCACCGCTCTGATCAGCTCTCGCTAGCAAAAAGAAATCTGACTCACAGCTAATGTCCTTTTTAAAATGCTGCATATGGTCACTAATTCCAGCAGGAGAACTGAACAGTTTTCTGAAATTGTGACTAACCAGAGACATACATTCAATCTCCCGTCCAAAGACTGATGTTGCCATCAGCTCTCCCTAAAAGCAACAGGAAAGATTCAAACACCCTGACCCGAGTTCCTCCACACTCAGCAAATTGAGGGCGGGATGTTTTGTTTTTAAGCCCAGGTCATCCTTGACAAATCCTAAGTCTGGAATTTCTGTAACATCCACCCGGCTCTCACTCCTACCCACCAGCTTTCACCCTGTCAGTTAAAGGACCTCACCTGCGTAACCACTTCACACCCTGGGTTAAACACCCAACACCAGACTGTAAAAACCCAGAACTGATGTTAAACGCTTCAGACAGTCATAAAAATGCAGCTTCAAATACTGAGGCTGCTGTACGAAGATTTCTCTGCAGTAAGCGCACTGTCAGGTGCCACAGGACCGGGACGCTCACCCGATCAGTCCAGCAGCACACGCCACCACTCCGTCGGTGTGATCCTCATCTCCAGCAATGTGGTCAATGTACGACAGAATAAATTCTACTCTGGGCTGCACCAGCATCACGTCCGCTGAAAGGAAACAGCCTGGTTACAGCAGGGTGGACACAGCTCATGTTTAGCAGTCGTCCTTTAAACGGGATTCCAGTGTGCCCCCCTAGCCAGCCAGAATCCCACCCCAGAAGAGCTCTCAGGCAGGGAGGGGAAAAGCTGCCAGAGGAAGCGGAACCACAGCGAACGGCTCTAACGTTCCCTGCTCACGGCAGCAGGGTGTTCGCTCCCACGCAGACGGGAATGAACAAGGACATGCCCATGGACACGACAACACATGTAACACCTCGTCTCAGCAGAGTTCCTCCTGCCTCCCTTTGTCAGTTCGGGCACAAAACACCGCAGCGGGACAGAGTACTCACGGTGCACGTTTTCTTGGTCTCCCTTCAATCCTTGGATGATGCCAGTGTAAGCTTCCAGGCAGCCCTCCCTCAGCTCGTTCAGGTAATCCACCATGTCATAGTCAGACTGGAACGCAACGGGAGAGCACGCTTCAGCCGCGGCCCTGACGACGCACGCACGGCCCTGACTTGTTTACGATTTTAACGAAGGAACCGAAGCACGCACACCGCCTTACCTTATCGACCTGCGCCTGGGAAGCCTGCTGAAGGGTATTCAGTACGACATCCAGGTACTTCTTAAATTCTCCCCCGATGGCGAGGGCAATGTCGCCGAACACGGAGAGAATCTGAGGCTTCACAGACCTATGAACGTTTTCATTCTGCAAGAGATTTCAGCGCCGTTACATTCAGCTGCACTCCTTTTTAAGGGCGGAGGAGCTAACAAATGAAGACATTTACTTGAAATGTAAATCCTTACCCCCAATAAATTTGGATTCCATTCAGATAGTAAGCAAGATAGTTGTCAAACACGAGATCTTCAGAGCATGCCTAACACTTCTGCTTCTCCCACCTCCCACTTTCCTCTCGGCATGCAAGCCAACTGTTACTAACCGGCTAATGAGAAGGTAAACACTCACCCCCAAGTTCTCCAAGAGCAGCTGCATAACCTCATCACAAAAAGGCAAGATGTTGGATTGCAGGGCTCTGCATAAGTCACCAACCAGGCCCACTGCAGCCAGACAAACCTGCAAATAGAACAGCAACTCAGACACCCACCCAGTGAGTCAGTCCTCCACGCTATCCTACAGCTTCAGCTCATTAAAGCATTAAGAAGTGGCGAGAGTCTGCAGCCATTAAACCACCACGAATAACGACCCTCATACAGCAGCTGATGAGTCCCTGCTTCGTTAACTATTTACATCACAAAGCTGCAAAGAGCTGAGCTTGCTTCCCCAAGGGAGAGGGCAAGAGATCCAGTGAAGTGACAGGTACTCGCTCTGAGCAAACGCTACCAGTGAGGTCCATGACTTGACCTTCCAATGGAAATTCACAGCCGGAGCCGCCTCTCTGCTCATCGAGGCCAACTCTTACACAGCCGCTGTGACAACACAGGTGTCAAGTCAACAAAGGCCTTCTGCTGAACTGAACAGAAGAGCCTCAATTTGTGTACGTGGCCAGCAATTAGAGCAAAGTCTACAGGGCTCCAATTTTGTGCTCCTCACCAGAAGCTGTGGTATTTTACAGACGCACACCCGCTGAACCCAGCATCTGTCAGCAGATGAGAATTTAGAGATTGTGAACACGGGGCTGCCTGGTTTGACCTCTACCTGGTACTCAGCATAGTTCTTCAGTCCGATGCCCAGGAATGGTTTGAAGGCATCCATGTACTTCAGAAACTCTCCACCTAAGACTGTGCATGGAAAACATTCTAGTTAGAAAAAAATCCCAGCCCACGCTGTACTTGCTGGAGTTCAATAAAACAGAAACCCACTGTGATATTCCACCCCAAACCGGTACCTGTACGCTCCACAGAAGCACAACAAACCGCTTCTCACACCAAAACTGAGCATCAGTGAAACACGTCCATCTGGACTACGCTGAGATTCGAAAAAGCTCAATTCTTTGCAGGCTCTGAAGACAGAGACAACCCCCATGCTCCTAAAGGACGTGGGGATCCTCCTGACTGAGCAGGCCCATCAGAGGGAGAGGGACGTGGCAGCACGCTTCAGACAGGGTTCGGCACTATCACATCGCTTTGTGTCACCTGGAAACCCTACGGCTTCTCACATCACTTTACTGCCGTAACAGCTGGACACCTCCCTTTGGAAACAGCTCCTCAACCGCATCAGAGCCACGCAGCTCAAGCGGGGCACTCTTCAGTACATTTGTATTTTAGCAATATTTGAAGGAAAATATTTCTGCCCTTCTCCCCTAACTCCTACTTTCCTCAAGTCACTCGTATTACTAACACCACGCATGCAGACTTACCTTGCCCAGAAGTGCCTTTGTCCCAAGAGCATACACACTTCTAGCTTGCAACGTTCCTACTCAACCTGCTCATTCACCTCCCAGCTTACTCAGCCAATCCCATTAAACGTTCCCAAGGGCGGCCAGAGGGGTTCCCGCCAAAGACCACCAAAACAGGCGAGCATTGCAATGGGCGACTCCAAAAAGCCACAGCTAACTCTGCTGCACTTACAAGGCGTCCTGCGTTCCCAGAGCAACCAGGCATGTACTCCTCCTGGAAACGGGTCCTGTCACCAGCTCAGGCCCTCGAAAGGCCAGCCGGGATAACAGCCCCAGGAAAACGGGAAGACTCACACGAGCCTCCTTACAAAGTGATCTCCCCGAGGGCCCATTCCCAAATCACGCGCGGCTTTTCCTGGAGATCAGGCACGGCTATCAGGCAATGAGGTTACACGTAGACTTCCAACAGCCCCTCAGCTTTCACACTCACACGTAGCATTTGATAACAGAGTGTGCTCCTAGAGCTCCAGGTGATGCCACAGCCACGACCTTCTACACCTGAACCAGGAAGCTCAAACTGCCTGGAATACCACAACCCAAAGCTGATTTTACCTCTCCCATTCTGACCCACTCCAACACTGGTATTTGCCACTGTGACTCCTTTTAAACAAGAACGACGACTGTAAATCCCCCACTGACCAAGCACCACAAAACAACCACGGGTCACAGGCAGCAGCAAGCCTGAATCATTAAGATAACGCTAAATCTGTCTGGCAGCAGCACGAAGAGACCGGGTTCCCGTTGTGCTGGGTACAGTACAAAGTAGGACTAGGGTTTTTTTCCGGCAGAATTCACATGGTGGCTATGTTATTAACAGAAAACGAGCCATTCATTCACCAAACACAGTCTAGCGTAACCGGCCGGTCTCAGAGCTTCACAGATAGATGTGGTGAGATGTGTGGTCAAAACCACACCTCAAGCAAAACCAGGAACTTCACAATGTTTTGTGTCATATCGACAAAAAGAGAAGGAACCAAACCAGCTCTGTCCCAGCTCTGCCTCTTCCAAAACGCAGCCTCGCTCCGCAGCGCAAGACTGACCTTCTACCAGGGTGCTGACTGCCATCAAGGCATCCTCCTGCACGCCCCCCGAGCCCGCCGTGCTCTGGAACATTCTCAGCAGGGATGCCATCACCACGTCGGAGATCTGCAACGCATCCTGGTGCTGGACCTTCCGGAGGACATTCTGGGTGGGAAAGGAGAAGAGATATTGTAAACGCTTCCATCGGCGCGAGGCTGAACAGCGCCTTTGCGTCTCCTGCGCAGCTCCGAACGCTCGTGACCGCATCGGGCTGCTAAAAAGGAAGCTGCTGTTTGAACTCTCTCGCTGCAAAAATATGCTTTGTCAGTGCAAGTGCAAAGTCCCATTCATTTCAGCTGCATTCAATTTTCCAGCTACAGAACAGGCTGAATTTACCTTTCCTGCTGCATAGGCTATTCTCCAGGCTTTCCATTTGCAAGCTGGCATGAAATGTGACCAGCTCAAACTCGGCCCTGGGAAAAAAGCCCTTCTCCATCGCAGCAATGCGACTGCAACCTCTTACTGCCAAGTACGGGTTGCACGTAAGCTTTGCTTCTAAACCACAGAATTAAACTTCAGAAATGCTGGTTGTTAAACTACAGCAGAAGCATGTCATCGCTGCTCACCGCAGTCAGACCTCTCCCACTCAGGGCGAACAGAGAATAAATTAACGTACAACCAATGCAAAACACGTTTACAGGAACACGTTTAGCACCGAGGTGGCTGAAAAGCAAAACTGATTCCTGGGAAGAGCGCAGGAGCCTGGTGAGCACACGGGTGCTCCGTGTCATCCGGCACATCACAGCGAGCAGAAGGGCCAAGGGAACACCCCAATCTGTGCTCTGCTGCCGTCGCACAGTCCTGACCACCCCTGTCGGCGTGCGACCTACAGACCAGCCCGCTGGACGTTCACAACTGCATTTCCAGCAGAAGAGAAAAAGCACGTAACGAAGCGGCACATTTGGAGATGTGACACTGACCCCCCCAGTTTGTACTTAGTGGTATTTAAGTATCTGCTGCAACTACTGTAAATACTTCAGGTTCAGATTTTGCGCTAATGAAGAAACACACGTTTACAAACCCAAGCCAGCAGTTTAATTCCACCTGTACCACACTTCCCACAGGCAGAGGTCTCCTGAAAGAGCTGAGTGATCACACTGTGCCAGAAGGAGAGATTCTAGATACCAACGTCTTCCCAGTAAAGCCCACCACAAGGATAGATTACTCCTACCTACCTACTATTGGGAAAGTTCCCCTAAAAGTTGGAAAGTGACAGTAACAGCTGATGCTATGAGCTACTGAACAAGAAGGATGAGGTTAGGGATTTCTCAAAATAACCTGGAGACAACACCCAGGAGACCTCCTAATGGCGCTTAAGAGAACGGGAAGCCAAACCTGACAGAAACGGACTGTCACCCGCAGGCGAGGAAAAGCTCCCTGTCCTGGGCTGACGGGAACGGAAGAAACAACCTGCAGAGAACAGGAGACCACCCGACCGAGGGATAAACCCCAGCAGAGGCAGACACTCCACTCTGCTTTTATTTCAGATGACACAGCACTGCATTCCACCTCCAGAAGAAAGCATCCCTCTCTTCTCCGAGCCGCGCAGAGCTGCGCTGATGCTGAATCTGCGTCTGCGACACGGCGCCTTGCACCCGGTAAGGAGCTAGGCACGGCAGCACGCTACCACCGCTGCCGCCGCGCAAGAGGAAAGCTTCGGCACCAAGTACCACGCTCTTCAGAGGACGCTCTGACCAATCTCCCCAGCGGGCTGGGGGGGAAAGGGGCTGTTTTCGGTGGACTTCTCAAGAATGAGCAAGGAACTGAAATGCGCCAGTACTCCAGGTCACACGGGCTGTTCGTTACCAGCTGTTTAATTTCAAGGACATTCATGCATTTTAATTAGTGCCATTTTAAATAAGAACACTAACCACAAGAGGCAGATGAACGAATTAAAGCTGTTACGGAGTTTTTTTTGTCTGTGCCAACTAAAGCGATTGTTCAGCCTGTAGCCAACACAAGAGTCAATCTGAAGACGTACACAACCTTTAACACGCTACACGCAGTGTACTTTACTCATACTGCCCTAAATTTGATGAGCCGTACTCTGCCGAAACCTTCTGAACCTTCCATCACCTCCCACACGTCAGCTGGGACACGAGATCCGATTTCCTCACTCGGATCTCATCAGCAGGACTGGGTCTGCATCCGTGGGGGCACAGAAACGTCTCTAAAAGCGCCCCCTTCCCACAACCGCCCCACGGGAGAAGGCACTCACCTGTAGAGTAGCACAAAGAAGAGACTGAAGGTCGTTGAACTGGATTCTATCGGAAGTGCTCTGGATATGAGACTGGAAAAGAACAAAACCCCACACGTGACAAGCCTGCACTGCAGTCCACGCAAACCCTGCGGATTCCGACAGCACGACGAGTTCAGAAATTAAATTTTAAATATTTGCTTCTTCAAATTTAAAACAACAGGTATTCTTCAGAAGCTTAATATCTACCTATCTATAAAAAAACCCAAACTAAAACCACATTATACCATAATATACACAGTCAGCCACAAAACTCACTTTTCTACACCGGACGAAGGCACAGCACTACGGCAACACCACACCCACAGCGTGTCCCCTCACCGTGCCGGGCACGTAAAACCCCGGCTCGCCTACCTCCATCTGCAGCACCTGCTGAAGTCGTTCCATGATGACCAGAGTTGTCTTTTGGACAGCAGGGTAACAGTCCTTGGCACTGTTTTTCACTATTTCCATCAGAGATTCGTACGCAGAACTCCTCAAGTTATTCTGGTGTCCGTCAGGCCTGTAACAGAAGGAATGTATTTGCAGCTCCCAGTGCTCAGGCTTGCTTAGAAACAGACTTTTTTTTTTTTTAGTAAATCGGTAACAGCTGAATTTTAGTGTTGTGACAAGCAGAAGCACTTGCATTCCTGCATTCCAAGATCAGAAAGTAAGTGAAATTTGTGAAGCTACTTTTTAAGCATTTTTCACTCACTATTAATAACGACTTCCAACATCTTCAGTCACCGGCAGCAAGCACAGGAGCAGAAAGAGCCCCAGACCCCATCTCCCCGTGTGCCTCTGCCCCGCCTGGGAAGCGGTGGTCTCGAGGTGAACAGCATACATTACTGCCTCCAACACCTCTCCGAGACGTCGGCGAGGGTGTTAAATTTGAAATAAAGATGCTGAGGTGACTGATGGGCTTCAGAGCCCTAAGCTAGACACTCCACTGCTGGCTGGATGTAAATCAGACAGGAAGAGTTTAGACTGAACCGTTCAGACAGGGACACCATTTAAGAAGAAGCAGTCCTGCAGCAAAAGGCTCCAGCTGACGACTGAACTGATCCAAGGATTGAACTCTGAGCTGTCAAGATTTATGCGACCTTCAAGGCAGAATATAATTTCAGCATTACCCTTATTTTCGCATCTGCAGAACTGAGAAAAATATTTTGCCTTCTCTATTTATATTTCAGCTCCGTTGGGAAAAGGACAGTATCTGGCCCAACTGGGTCCTCAGCTCTGCTGGGAGTACCTGGCGCTAGGGTAAATGGATGGAACCCCACAGCAACAACCACAGCACAAAACAGTCACAGGAAAATTAACCGTACGGTACGCACAGACCGCTAATTACGTCTGGCTGCAATCCTGATCACTCAGTGGCCTTGCAGCCAACCTTGGAGAGTCTTATGACTGCTGCACCAAGATGTGTGCAGTCAAACCGTGCTCCGAGGCTTCTAAGGAAAACATGGAAGAGGCACTCTCGGAGGAAACCCCAGGCTTACTAAAAGCAGATACGGACAAAATACTGAGAGATTATTCTGTGTGAATAGCTTTCTTCCTGAGGATTAGCATTTTGTGTTCTCTGTGATACCAAAAAAGCCCGGTTCTGATAAAACACCATTCAGATCCAAGCCACAAGAGAAAGAGGACCAGCAGTCTGAAGTAATAAAAGAAAGCATCCTCGCGGAGCCTAAGCCAGGCGGTTTAGCGTTACCTATCTGCGGTCTCCAGAAGTTTCTGAACTATTAGCTCAAACGAAGAGGATAAGCAGTAGGTTGCTGGTTCTTCCTGATCATCAGCTACATCTGCAGCTTCATAGGCAGCTTCAGCCAGACTAGAGAAGGCCTGAAACACAGAACCACCATTTTGTTACATCAGTTTACCCTCACAAGTCCAGAAACATACATTCCAACAGTTTTCATTCTAACGAAAAAAACCAAAACCCCAAACACACGCAGGATTAACAACTCCCTTCGTGAACAGCTAATTGCTCAGTGCACTGAACATCTCAAAGATTTAAATTATAACACTAACAGGCAAGGCAGTCACCCCGACTGCACAGTGATACTGGTCTCAACAACTGGCAGCTGTGAAGAATCAAACTGAATACAGGCAGACTGCTTGAACCTCACAGGGTATTGACAGATTCCACCCGCTGCCCATCATCATCGTCACAAGCTAAAATCCCCGTGTCGACAAGGCTGCGGACTGCTCACACTCCCAGCTGCAGAGCAACTGTAACTGCTCTGGGAGATGGGCGGATTAGAAGAGCTGAAAGCCTCCTGGTTTTCCTTTCAATCTAAAAACATATAGTAGTCATCACCCTCAGAAGACAAGAGCCACAGCTACGTGGACTTTTGCCAGGATCAGCGTATCGTGGAAAACCTTCTGTGCTGACTAGAAGTCTTCAAACCTCTGGATATGAAGAGAACGGCTCCTGTCATTTCTAAAACTTGTTTTGACATGCAAATACTCATCTGTAGCTCAATTCTTATTGAGCAGCTCTCTTTAAAAGGCAGTGAGGGCCACATTCTCTTTACAGTGAAAGATCAGATACGCTACTTCGTAGTAGACTCATGAAGATGATGACACAACTGAAGTTAGCAAGCCAACCCAAAGGACTGCAACTCTGAGTGAACAAAAAAATCTCACGCTCCTCAGTTTCGTTCTGGAGCCACCGCAGAAGCAGGCTCAGGTAGCAGGAAAGGAGGTAATATCACCTCTCCCTTAAGAAGGCAATCCAGCTGCCCCCAGGAAAAAAAGCTAAATCCCAGCATGCCTTTTCTAAACATCTATCACACCTCTTATCAAGGACAGCTTCCATAGCATTTTCACACCAAAGGCAACTTCTACACTCAGCAAATACTAGCATTTTTCTCCTTAAAACCCATTTCTTCCTTTATTTTTTCCTACAGAGCCACAAAACAGACTTGGGACAACTTACTGTTAACCAGTTGTGTGTGCTGGATGACCAAGCCACGAGTCACCTCTGAAATCCACCTCAGCGTGTGAGCGTACATGCACACGTGTGCGTGTATACGCGTGTATTCATACACGTCAGTGAGAGCTGCACGCCCCTTGCTGACAGGAGCGTAGGCGTCCAGCAGCAGAGGGGCTGCCTTACCCAGCACACGTTGGAGGCCACTCTGGGCTCGGCGCTCAGGCCCTCCATCAGACACTGCAGCAGCGGGGCGAGGTAAATGTCATTGATGGCAGCCTCAGGGAGCATCTCGCAGATCCTGCCCACCGTCCACGCAGTCGTGTCTCGCACCACGACGCTGGGGTCCTTCATTAGTTCTATTAAAGTTGGCATCGCCTAGAACGTAGTTGCAGCGAGGAGAAAGATGAATACGAAAACAAGAATTTGCTATCATTTCTAATGTTAACGTATTCCCTACAAACTAGCGATAGGCTGGAGAGGGGAGGACAGTCTAGATCCAGTAGGCCTTGTCCTCATATTTTAAGATTCATAAAGTTATTTCCCAGAGGTAAGACTTGAGAACCGAGGCATTCTGAAGTCCTGCATGCCCCTGCGATTCTGAGCGACTTAACCCAACCACCTGCCCTGGGCCTACCAAATCTCTCAAAAACAAGATTAAAAGGTGGCATCCTTTTGCTCTTCCTCAGATTCAGAACAATGTCCAAAGCAGGCATCCTCCTCCAAATAAATTAGAAAGTTTTTGCTCTGCAAGCCTCCAAGAAAACACAGTGAATCTTACCTGTATGACTAATGGTTTGAGCTGGTTAGGCTCTGGTCCTTCCAAAATGCACCCAAAAGCCATCACCGCCGCATCTCTGTATCGCCAATCGGGATTTTTAATGTGTTCTTTAATAAAGGGCAGCACGTGAGGAACAATGTCATCTTCGCAGCAGGTCGCCAGGAGCATGAGGCAGACTCCCGCGGCTTTGCAGGGGTTCCAGTCGTCGTCGTCATCGTTTTCATCCTGGGAGGAGAACAGCACCCCAGTCAGTCTAGGGGAAAACATTCCTGACCACTCACAGGCCGTGGCATCCTGTTGGATCCACTGCAAGGAACATTCCCTTATTCCCAGGTGTTATATTTAGAAATTAATTCGGGTCTGCAAGTACCAGCTGCATTTCTGGCAGAGACCTAACCCGAGTTACGTGCATCATCCACAGCCCCATCCTGGCGTACGGCTGCTAACTAACAGCAGCCTCGCGCATCTTCCAAATGGCTCCTCTCTCGTTTAGGTTGAGATTTTGCTCCTTTGATCCACGCCATCGCCTCGCAGAGTGCCCGCTGCACCACTTACATAGCTTCTGTCCCCCCACTGTTAGCTCAGCCACTTACCAAATTCCTTTGAAGCTGTGTACCTGCGATGCTCTTATCTGTTTTATCTTTTCTGACAAGCACTTTAGAACCTTCTGCAATTTAACTCTCCGCATCCAGCGGACAGCAATACGAAAACAAACAGGGAAACAATTCCCTGGATTCGCTAAACCCACCAAGCGTTTTCCCAGTAAGCCAAATGAACTCCATCCTCTATGGCTTAATTAACAGTTTTATTTTATAATTAGACCTGCTGGAGCAAGTGATTCCATTAGTTTTGATTAGACTGTGAAACACGGTCCAAACAAGTCCCCGTGGAGTGCTTAATAGGTACCAAATAAACACGGGCCTCGCGGTTCAAGGGAAGCTCGAGAACTCCAGAAGTTGGATCTCGAATGACGCAGAGACTGTGTACCGGTTTTAATTTCACAAACATTTCATCAGGAACACAGATAACTACCCAAACACTTCATCAGGAACACAGATAACTACCCAAACACTTCATCAGGAATACAGATAACTACCAAACCTCTTCAGAAACCATAACTACAAGCGTGTGTTAAGAGAATTCAGCACTAAAATGACGCTGCGTGCAGTCTCGCAGTCTCAGCCCTGGAAAGGACGCATCATCCAGTCAGCGTGGTGCATGGGGTCTCGTCACAGACCGAGGACTGCCACGACAGCTGCACTGAACAAGCGCGCCCCTAAAAACCACCCGAGGGGACCCAAAGCACCCCCAGGACCGAGGGTACCAAAATGTCACCTACACGAGGGAGCAGTGACCGCTGCTGGCAGTTTGCTCCTCCATGCAACAGCAGCACCACTGTCCCAGACCTCCAAAGCAGCGTAGTACGTATTTCTGGACGCGCAGCAAGGAATTTGCAGCTCACCTGTTTTGTTAACGTTTGTGTTAGAATCGGGACCAAATACTGTAGTGCTCCCTTCGCATAAAATTTGCTAGTGTGCTCTGGAGGCCTTCCTTGCTCTGCTGCCTAGAAGAAAAGGTTACAAAGCGTTTCTCAGTGGCTATATAGGCACAGGGTCTGGATTATGAACTCCACAGATACAGTTTCTCTTCTGCAGGCTTTCGTCTCCTTCCCAACACAAACTTTAAGTTACCATAACACGCAGGAACCTCAAGGACACCCTGCACCAGTCCCAGTCAAATATTCAATCAGCGAGTTCCATTTGCCATTCCGTACACATACAGAGCCCCTCCCCACGTGGTACAAATATAAATATTTTCAGTTTGCTGTTACCTATAATTAACAAGTGACCCCAAGTAGAAGCAGCAAAAGGTCTTCAGCATATAAACTAAACCTGCCTGCTGCTGGCTGTCCTTTTGTCCTTGCTTTTTTGTGCATTCAACATAAAGATATATTTAGCTACTTTTAAAGATGGATATGATTCATCTGGAGCCCTTCAAAGTTTAAGCTATTATTGATCTCCACGGCTAATTTATGCAAACAGCATCTGCACGCAGAATACCCCAAATTAATCTCCAGCCCCAGCCATTATAAGGGATAATGATTACTTTTATTTCATCCCATAACTCTACATTTAACTCATAAATAACGTATTACGTAGAAAGTGACCAATCTTTTTGGGCACTGGGGTAGGACTAAGCCGCTCACGCCGGTAACACACCCCAGGAAGCGCCCACGTCAGCGTAACAGGGTCCGCTAGGCCTCCAAGACACCAGGCCATTCCAGAAACGCTCTCCCTTCAGCCCGGTACTTGTATCTCAACACTAAATCGAGGTGGTGTCGTGATGAAGCAACAGCTCAAAGATCTTCACGATACTGAGGTTTCCTGGTACTATACCGTGCCTGGCACACATGCTTGATGTGCATCCAGGGTAACCTTACAGCAGCAGCTTCAGCTGACTTCGGAATGCTAAAAAGAAATCAGGTAGCTGTCACGTACCATTTGCAGAAAACTAGCGCTTGTATGTCACAGCGCGTTCTCATCAAACCTGTCAGAGAACCTTAACCTCAAGGAGATTCAATTCCCAGCCAGGCTGGCACTAAAACCTCTCTGGGCACCTAGGAAGGCAGCTCGTCCCAGTCTCATCTCGTAAACAGAAGGGGTCAGAGTCAAACCGCACCAAGAACTTTACACTACAGAGCCTACAAAACAACCCAGAGCTGTTAAAGGGAATTCCAAACAGCAGCTCACGCGCAGCCTTAGCTACAAGCTTCGTACTTACTTTGAACAGCAGAATAAGTTACCCATAGCTGCTGGTAAGGTATTATTAACAAATACCCAGCCTTACCACCCTGGCTAAGGCAGCTTCCAACGCCCAAGCTGGCAGCTGGAAACGAAGCTGGGTACCACAGCACTGCGCTGATGGCCGCGGCACGCCTAACACCCGCAGAGGCAGCCGGCCCCCCGGGCTTCCTGCAGCCTCAGCGGCTGCCAGACACGCATCACGTCGCACCAGAGCGCCGCGCGAGGTCTCGTCACGGACCACGACTGCTGCACAAGGGGCTCAGGCGGGCATCTCCTACGCCATTCCACGTGGGAGAACAGGAGGCCTTTCAGATGCGGTTCAAAGCCAAGAGTTCAGCATTCCCAAACACGATCACGGGCATTCACCACTTTCCAGCAGTCCTTCGGGAGCTCACCTCAGACGCCTCTATAGCCAGGTCCATCTCCTCGTCGCAGACGTTTGACCAAAACTCTATCCCCTGCAGAGCCACCTCGTCTATGTCACTTTTCATTGCTTCAATAGTTATCTTTAGAAACACAAAAGAAAGGAGGGGGAGAAGGTCATTTTTGCAAGTCATTCCTCCTGAAATACATGCCCCCACTTTTGGCCAACTGGTAGGAGATGGGTACGAGAGCCAAGACTGTCTGTAATCGGACGCCACATTAGAGTTACTGTTCTTGAAGACAATCTCCTCATTTAGGAGTTTATCAGCTATCGGCACCTCGGGAGGGCTGCAGAGCAAAAGCAACGAGCACTGTCCTGACTTTTGGAGTCTCAAGTCTGAAACGCCTGATGCCGGTTTTACGGATTTTGCTAGCAGAGGGATTCACAGCACGCAGGCACAAAGAAAGAAAACCAAATCAGGAACGTAGGAAAACTTTTCCTCTTGGATTAGGATACAGGAATATTGGAAGTTCAGACAACTATACATGTGAAACGCGAGTACTCACAGCAAAAAGCGCAGGACCCATGTACGTCTCCATATACTGGTAATAGAGGGACATTATCTTCACCAAGTTCTGTAAGGCAGCCACTCGTACCTGTCAGAGCAGAAGGTGGATCAAAGACGTGACCTTTCCAAGTGCTGTGAGGACCAAGCACAGTTGTAGCCTACCACAGATCAATGACCCAGCCCTTCTGTTGATTTAGTTTACTCCATACCTAACGAGGTCTTTCACAACAAACGACATAAATCCTCCCAGCAGTTTACTACTTCAAGCTTGAAGTATCAAACTCGTTTTGTTTGAGTACTTACCCGTGCACCAGTCATTTAACAGAACACTGTTTATTTCACGTAACACTTTGCAACTGTTTGTTGATGCTAGAGGTCCTAGCCAGCTCCCCTAGAAAGGTGCAGTGACAAATCAAACATTTAATTTCACTCACCCTTGTATCTGGACACTGCGTTGCTTCACAGACTACTTGCATAATAAAGTGCCTTTCAGACTAGAAGGAGAAATAAAAGAACGTTAGAACTGTCTTACAAAAGCATTAAAGTCTTTGCAAACCTTCCTATAGAAGAGTCTGGACTAGTACAATCACTCACAGAGCACTTCTAAAGACCAAGGAATAGTACAGGTTACTATTCACCGCAGTATTTTACATCATTTCTTCCCCAAAACGGGAATCCCAGGCTTCCAATTTCGAAAACTGCTTAACGGGCTGTCCAAAATAGAAAGACAGCATAACAAAAGACACTAGCTTTTCTCGTAAAGAAAAAAAAGAAGATATTCTACTGTTTCCTGAACTATTTCAGCAATTGCTTCAAAAAAACCCTCAAAACTCAGTCAGGATATAAATTTCTTGAGAGGCAGCACCAGGATATTCTTGCATTTCAGTAGGAAGGAGGAGACTGACGCCCAGGCCATTTACAGCGCTGAAGCCCAAGACAAACACAGTTTGAATGGATCACACACCTCCCATCTCAACATTTGAAAGACTCCAGGTCATCCCCTGGAACAGCCACTGAACAGCTGGCTAGGGAAAGCTTTCACCTAAAAACCTTCTAAGCTGAAGGCTCAATAGTAATTCCGCCTTCCCCGTTCTCTCCCCGGTAGAGACCCAGCAGACAGGCTTAATCCGAGAAGGAAAAGGAAAAATCAATCCATTTCTGCGCACCGAGAAGGCTCTCATCCTGCGGCCCCTGCTCTGCAGACTCTTACAGGCCTTCCTCCCCCAACGATTTTCAGAGGCAAAGTTAAACCTGGACTGCTGCCACGCCGCTTGAAAGAAAGTGCTGATCCAAGCTTGCGCTCTTGCAGCAGCACCACAGAGCGGAGGTTGATTGGGAAGCAGAGCATCTAACAGGCTAAACTCTACGGTTGGCTCAAATTCACCCCAAAAAGTCAGTGATGCTTCCTTTCCACTGACCAATCTCTGAAGATTTCCACAGCGTTTCCGCATTACAGCGGGAACACACCGGATTTACAGAAACGAATCCCAGTCTCAGTTGCAACGTAATTATGCATCAAAACTCAGCGTGGTGCATGATTTCTCATCACAGACCGTGGATTCAGCCCTTGCATTCTAGGCCAAGAACTGTCACCGTTTCCCTCTCACCTCTTTGTCGAAGTTTGCTTTGGTGAATTCCAAAGAGTTCAGGAGTGCATTCGTAGCTGCTAGCTTCACATTGTTGCTGGGCTCTTCCTTTCTCATTCCCTGGATGATGGCTGTCAGGATCTCATTGGATTTGTCCTGAAGCTGCTCTGGATCCTGAAAGAAGCGTTGATAGAGTTATCTGCCAGCCGAACAGCTTTCTCCGTATTTTAAAGCACCCTGAAGGTGCTTTAAAAGGATCCTGAAAGGTACAGGCAGAAGTGCTAAGACCTGAAGGCAAGAAGCTCTCTGCTCGCTGGGAGCACACGCAAGCACAAGGAGTTCATACACCTTTACGTCTTTATGGCTTCTGGGAGAGAAAAGAGGAGACTGAAGTGCGTGCACGCACTGCGGATATTCAAGCCATAAATGCCAAATAACCTTGACTGTTTCAAATAACAGCTCAACAAGCTTCAGACCACTTGACTTCCTCCAGTTAGCGAGTCAAAACCACTGACTGTTCTCCAATGCCTTTATGTCCCGGGCAGAGGTCTACACCAGCTGTGGTTGACATTTTTATCGGTCAAGTTGCCGATATTTTTTTTAGATATAGGGCAAAAATACATTGCCTGGACCAGCAGCAAGGACAGGAAACTTAAGCACTCAAGGCTTAAAGAATAAAGCTATGAACATGGACTAAAGATTCATTTCTCTTCATGGTAAATTTAAGAGCTCAAGTAACTTTATTACTTGTTACATCAGAACTTATGCAGCAGTTGATTCCCGAACCACGGCCACGAACTGTGTCCCAAAGTGACTGAACTGTGTCCCAAAGTGACCGACACAAACGAGAAAGCTCTAAGAGGGATCTGGGTTACAAAATACCAACCAGCAAGTCAGTGCAAAAGCCAACGACACACGCCACGCAGGGAAACCACGAACACACACTCAGGCCTTACACAGAGCAATAAAACACCACCAGAGCCGGCGCGCTCCCCTGCACAGCTGCAGATCTCCTCTTTACTGCGCTGGCCCTCCGTGAAGCAGCCCACCTCCCCAGCGAAACAATCCCCTGCAGCCTGAGCAAAAGCACCAAACGGATTTCTCTTTCTTCCTCACCACCCCGAGGTTTAGCCAGCGACGTGCCGCACATACATGCTCTAAGGCATCCAGGGGCAACCAGCAGCAGCTGATTTTGTTTTTCAGTGGTAGGACAGACAGCACACAGGGTTTTGCAACAATTCAGATCAGATACTTCATGCAACACGTCGTGATACTGCGAACTATGCTGATAAAACCATGAGACCTTCTGTAGAAGGCGCCTCAAAGAGCTAACTATTCTTGCCTGTGCACCAGAAATTCCTGAATTAAGAATAAAGGGACTCCTCAGGCAAGATGAAGGAAGTTGCCAGGTTGCTCCGACACAGAAAGGAATCACTTATCACTCATCTGTGACACTTTACACAACTGGACGTTCAGCTGAAGTTTTATAACAGCTCCCCTCACCGTCACACGACCGCAGCGACACGCAGACTTCAGCCTGCGCCTCACGGAGATGACCTGGATTTGTGCTGCGAAAGCAGGTCAGTCCCCTCAGACAGCATCCCCGCGCGCTCGCTGCCCACCGTTCTGCCAGCAGACAGCCGCGCGGAAGGACTACGGCCCGCTGGGCGCAGAGGTGTGCGGGAGCAAAGGCTGAGGAGAGAAAACACACTCGGGGTCAGTTAGAAGAGGAAAGCACACTCACGATGTCCTGACAGATGTACCCAATGGCCTCCAGCGTCGACTCCTTCATGTGCTCCGTGCTGTGCTGATTCGTAACGTTCGCTACCAGCTGGGGAATGAGCTCGGGCCACTGGTTCATGGGGATCTCTGCGCACGCGATGCCAGCCACGCACTGAGAGGCGGAGCTGGGCCTGTAGGTTTCCGTGCCCAACGTCTGCAAAACCTGCGGGAGAGATGAGCGGGCGGTGCTTTGGCGTCAGTGACCGGCGACGGGTGCTGCCCTGCCGCCGAAGTCTTCGCCTCATGTTACCGCGCACACACCCCCTGCCCCAGCAAAGCAGCGTGCTTGTTCTGCTTTCTCCCGCTGCGAACGAGGCCGTGCCCGCGGACAAACGGTGCCTGACATGAACTTGGCCGCGGCCGCCCCTCTCAGGAAGCGAGATACAGCTGTGTGACTGCACGTCCTTCTGCCACATCCTTTAAATCCCATGCACAATGCTACGTGCCGTAACGCGCAGCAGTGACTCACTGAACAATGCCTCCCCGCTCCTGTTGTACGGCAAAATTGCGAAAGCTGAACGAATTGTGGTTTAAAAATCCCCCCTAATACTGGACTGTTTATGCCAAGATAATTTGAACAGGGCTGAATAATTTTATTTCTTTTTAATTGCAATCAATCAGAAGAATTTTTCTTTTTTTATACTTCAGTAACATTTCTTAAAAAAAGTACGTAGGAAGGGGCACACCTTTGTTTTAACATTTCCAGTTATGCGTTTTCATTTTCCATATATTCAGTTAACACTGTATTTCTGAAGTTATGTGACAAAAACCAGTAATAAACTGGCTTTGTTAGCTTCATTACACGGCGGCGGCAGCTCCTGTTTACAGTGCTCCCTTCGCCATCATCACCACCAATACAAGACTGGGGCTGGTGAGCGAGGATGGTACAGCGCCATCCTGCCACACAGGGATTCGACAAACTCCAACCATGACACAAAGCGTGCGGCCAGCTCGTATCCGTGACGTAACGCTGAGCAGATCCAAGCGCACCTTTGTTCCCACCAGCCAAAAAACACTAAGCCACCAGTTCTGCCATGGCCAAGTCCTGAACTTTAACCACCAAAGAGTACAGGAGTCCTCAGGCAAATTCCCCGTCTGTGTGAAAATTTAAGAATATAACTTCCTATGTGGAACTTGCAAATTTTTTACCATATTCTACTCTTAAAATCTGCCAGGTCTGGCGTAAACGTGCGTGCTCAGGCACGGAGTACACTTCAGAGATGTTGGCGTGGATTGCAGAACAGCAGAGGAAGCCGTTCAAGTATCAGAAAAAGCAAACGCCAATCCAGCTGCCATATCCAGCGGGGAAGCCGTGCCCATCAGCTCTGCGATCACACAAGAGCATTCGGAGGCTCCTTGTCAGAGTATTTACAGGTGCGGATTTAAAAGCCTCACACCTGATTGGTTTTTCACCCCAATAATTCTGCAGATTAAACACACGAGCAACACAGCACCCCGGCCAGTGCAGGTGACGCCGCCCGCCTCAGGAAACGGGGCAGCCAGCCAGCGGAAGACTCCTCAGGTGCAAAAGCACGGACAAGCCGTCCATCGCTCCTCCCCGTCCCGCGAAAAAACAGCGGGCAGAGAAACAAAAGTCGTAAAACTTACGTAGTTCTTGACTTCCCTGCGGGCGTTGGCGTCGATGGCGAGCCATCTCTGTTGGTACTGGGCCTTGATGTCGGGGTCCTTGGAGGTCAGGGAGTTCTTGATCTGCAAGCCGGCGGCCACGCGGGCCACCTGGCTGTTGCCGGGGTTTGCCAGCACTCTGGACAGTTCCACCAGGAAGGTCGGCTGCGGAGAGAGCGGCGCTCAGCACCCGCCCCCACGGGGAACGACCCCCGTTCACCCCGCAAAACGGGACCACCGCTCCTCAAAGCTCCTTCCCCACCAGGCCAACAGCAAATCGCCACCACGGCGGCTCTATCCCGAGATTACGGGCGTTAAGCTCCTCATTAGAACCGCTGGAAAGCGGCGTAAGCAGGCAGTGACTTTGCTGGATGTTTTTTTCAGCTTACTTCAGAGACCGTTACCTTCCCTGCTCCCGCCTGCTTTAAGGATTCCTTTAAATAAACCGCCCAGGTCGCGCGCCAAGATGTGTATTTTCTGGAGGGATATCAAACGTGGCGAGGAGTGACTCTCCACTGTTTCCTTGCTTCGAGGCAAACACCCAAACTATAATCTAACACAGGAATTGTTAAAACGTGAAATCAGATGCTCCTCTGGCGCGTTACAAATGGGTCTGCAAAACCACAGGCTCGCTCCTCTGCGGTGAAGGGTACACAGAACGCTGGAGGACTACCCTGCACAAAACGCCGGTACGTGCGGATGGAAATACCTGACATCCATGCCACCTGCTTTTGGGGAAGAGCTAGCGAGAAATGCCTCCGCATTTCAACCCTTCCCTCGTTTGGCAGCTTTACACCTCAGGGACTTCCGCTGCGTACAAGACACAGCTAAAGTTTCAGCAGCGAAGCTTTTTCCTTTCGCTGGCCCTGTGAAGCGTTCTGCCTACGAAGAAAACCTTTCTAGGAAACAGTGGAAACAGCTGCACCGTGTTCAAAACCGCTTCGCTCCAAGCAGGAACGTGGTTTGCCTGAAAACGCTTAACACACGCTTCTACATAACCATTTCTAAAAGCCTCCACAACAGAGCTTCAAGGTTTTGGGGCACCAAAACCAGTCAGTTAAAAAACTAACCTAACTTTCAAAAGTTCAACAGAAACACAGAGTAAGTCCAGTACCTTGGACTCCACAAGCGCAGCTCTTCAAAAAAAAATTTTAGTTGGGCTATCCCGTGCTCTTCGCCATTCAAACTGTGGCATTTGGAAACAAAACTGTGGGACAACTGAAACCGATGAGCGTGCGCCACTGGAAATACTCTGAAATTGTACTGCAACAGACGAAACCCCAACAAATACAGCGCAGCAAACCACTTCCCAGCCATCAAGATCGCTCACGTTTTATACACTGATTTTATTACAAGTGAGGAATCATCAAAAAAGGTTCACAGGACAAAATAGAAGTGTTGCTGCCACCTTTGAGAAGAAAACTGTACTAAAATTCAAAGGTGAAGAAGCGTTCTTGGATTTCTCACTCATAAATTAGCAAAAAAAAAAAAAAGTCTGTCTTTTCACGGAGCTTTAAGAATAATTCTAGCTAAAAATGAGAAGCATTACATTAAGTCTTCCAGACTCAAGACTCAAAGCAAATGCAGATGCGTCCGACCTCAGCTCTCACACCTACAGAGGTGTCAATGAAAATCTCAGAAAAGAGTCCAAATTCACTCTGGGGGGGAGGAGGAGGAACAATCCCCTCTGCGGCTGCATCTCCGTTTACGGACACTTCCAGCTCCGGGTGCTTGGCTGCAGCACTGGATGGAGAACTTCTCGCTCGACCCCGTAGCTCCTACCCCGTCCCATCTCAACCCCTTCCCTCTCCCCAGCCCAGCTGGAGCTCTTCCCACTCACCCCCCCTGTCCTGCGACAGGAACCGCCCCGAACCCCATGTCCTCACCCTCCCGCAAGGCCTGGAGCGCCCAGCCCCTGCCCCTTCCACGGCTGGACCGTTCCGCACCCCCGTCCCACACCAGGGCACAAATCTGAGCCCCAGCACAAGCTCTGCTTCCTCCGCTTGCTGCCTTGCCCTGGCTCTCAGAAGCACAGACAAAACCTCGAAAAGCTGGTTTTAAAAGCCTGAAATCCAGGATGGCGAGCAGCTCAAGTACATCGCCCTGAAATACTTCACATAACAGGGCCCAGGAAGCGTCAGTCTAACAAGGGGGATCCTAAGATTTATCAAACAGTAAATCAGAGAATTTCGGCTCAAAACTGACGTTTCACGCAAACCTCACTTCTGATTCTGAGGGATGCTTCGCACGCCTTGAAACGGACCAAAAAGAGTCCGTGACTTTCCCGGTTTACGCCAGTGAAGACCAGCGGATGTCACCACTTAAAAAAACGAGGGATGCCGGTTTTCCTTGCGACGAGAACGCGTGTGCGACACCGCTGCCAGCAGCCAGCCCCCTGCCCCGCACGCTGCCCCGGCGGAGCCCCGGCCGCCGCACGCCCTTCCCGGGGAGCGCGGCGCAGAGCCGCACGCCGGGCCTTGACTAAGCAAAAACCCCGCTCCGCCGCCCGCGGGCCCCTTCCCGCGCTCCGGCGCTATTTCCCCCCTCCTCCTCCTCTTTTTTGACCTTTTTTTTTTTTGGTTTTTAATTTTTTTTTCTGAAGAAGGTCACAGGGAAAAGCCCAGGCCCAGCGGAGCTCCCCGCCCTTTGCCGGGGGTGAAG
>JAAGAY010004811.1:39179-83376 GCA_011801015.1 Ardeotis arabs
CCGCCGCGGCCCCGGAGAAGCGGGCGGTACCGGTGAACGGGGCGGGGACCGCTGTCAGCGTTCTGTCCTCCCGGGGGGGCCTCGGGGGTGCCCCCTGCACCCCTGGGTGCCCCGGCGCGGGGAGGCTGGACCCCCATCCTGAGGGATTTTAGGGGGAAAAAAGGAAAAATGAACACCTGAAGGAAAGAAGGGCGGAACAAAGGTGTGGCGGAGTAATTAAGGCAGCGTAATTAGAGGCAGGCTCTGTGACTTGCAGCGCTGTGCCGGGGGACGGCAGTTAGTAACGGCATCAGGAGGGCCGGGGGCTGAGCACCGGGCACGGGGCCAGGGACGAGCGCCTCCGCTCCGGGTCCCCCGCCCCGTCCCTGGCCGTCGTCCTGCTTTGGGGTTCCTGGGAAAGGGGCATGCTCCAGAAATGGGACCTGACCAAGTGCAGCCATCCCAGGCTGAGGGGAAGAGGGGAAGCGTAGCCGATGGCAGCAGGGGAAAACTCTTGAGTTACGAATCCTTGGGAACAGGGACAGCACTGGCGCGGCAGTGTCCGTACACAGTCCTGCGCTGTACACAGTCCCGCAGCTAAACACACCCCTGCACCGCTGTTGCAAACAACTGCGTTTATCGACCGGCTACAAAAAACCACACAGCGTGCCCGAGCACCACAGCACCTTCCAGGCTCCAGGTGCTCCATGACCTTCCCAAGCCCAGGACATGCAGAGGTGGAGCGGCTTCCAGAGGCCAGCGTTGCCCCCGCTGCGTCCTCCCAGGCAGGCTTCTCTCCCCTATCCAGCTGAAAGTGGAAAATGAGGAAAAGCAGTCAAACTCATCCTTGATGGCTCCAGGCCTTCCTGTCCCACACCGCTGCTGTTCTTCCCCCCGCAAACACCCACTGTTGCCCAAGGAAAGGCGCCTGCTGTAGAGCAAAGCCAGCACTGGCCCCTGAGGACAGGCCCTCTTCCTTGCTGAGGAAGCGGGCTCACTCACAGCTGGGCAACACAGAAAAAGATTCGTTATGCCCCTAAAGAAATCCAGGTTACAGGAACAGGCCGGTGCTCCGGGGCCCGGGAGCCCTAGATACCGTCCCTACCTTTGCCAGCGGCCTGCAGGAGAAGCTCCGAGAACTTTTCTCTACCTGTGCCTTGGGTTTCAGATTTTAAATCCAGATCAGCTGCTTTTGTAAAGTGCTTTGAGATCTCTGGCTGAGGAGTACTGAAGTATACACGTTACAAACAGGGAAGAACGGGCTACAAATGTCCAGACATCAGGGTTTGAATTGTTTGTCCTGCTGCCAGCAGCTTGTTACACGCTCTTACGGTGCCTCGCCTGCATCTGCCTCAGCCACCCCAGCTGGAAAAACAACGCTGAGACCAACCTCTGGAAGGTGCACGGGGACTGCGCTCGCTGGAGACTGCAGAGCTTTGGGAGCTCCAGGATGAGGGAGCGCAGGATGCGGAGGCGCGGACAGCGTGGCCACGCACGCGGTGCTAGCTGGCGGAGAGAGGGGTGCTGCTCCCTGGCCAATCTGCACCAGCCCAGGAGTCTGGATGGGCAGAGTTGTAAACAGTTCGCATCATTAACTCGTTTAAGACCAATTACTGTTTACAGCTTGACTCACGGAACAGAACGGACACATTATTCAGCCTGAAGGAATGGAGTTCACCTGGTGCACAGCGCTCTTCACCGCTCTCTAGTACGCCTCTGCTAGCAGATCAAAGTCAACTCACCAAGCAGCATTTGGGTTGAAATCAGGTGAAATTCACTCGGTGGCAGCTAGTCCCCCGCGGGGAGGAGACACGACAGGAGCAGAGGAGCCTGGCACACCGCTGCAGTTTGCTGCTGGGTTGGCTGGACGCTGTCCTGCTCCAAACTATTCCCTATTCCCCTCCCCACCCCCAGCTCTAGGACACGGCGCTCAGCGAGTGCAGTTTCGCTGACCAGGATGACTTTCCTCAGGGGACTGCTCCCGCAGGAAAGCCAGGGAGAGAGCGAAGGATTAAAGAATTCTGTACAAATCTGGCCTCGGTAGCAATGAAAGCCCAAAAACCCAGTGTGAAATCAGGGTGAGACTGCAGAGTCAGCTCCCGCAGCAGCGCCTGGGCCGAGCTGTGAAGTCGAGCTGGATGCGCTGTTTTTCTCCTCATTGCCATAAATGGCAGCCTCAGCATTCACGTTACCGAGGCTTATATCATCTCCTGCGTTCGGAAACTGACTGCAGAAACCGGGAGAGACGTGCTGAAGAGCTGCTGACCTTCGGAACAGCTCTAGAGACGGCCGGGGTACGTGGGGTCGCTTCAGCCAGGGAAGTGGCTACAACAGGAACTGGGTGACCAGGTTTCCCTTCCAGAGTCTGGCGAGGCTGCTCAGGACTTTCAGGCTTCTCCGAAAATCCTACACGAACCCCAAGGGACAGGGACTGTGATTTTTTATACATCCAGAGCTTGGAGTTCAGTAGAAACCTCGACGGAACCACCATAAATCAAGCAGAGTTTAGATGGCACCAGGCTTAAGAAGTTAACTCAGGAATCCAGAATAAGATTATTTACACGAACGAGCGCGTGCCCTGGAAGGACAACGTGTCCCCCCGGTGCGGCCCTTCTGTAGGGAGCGAGACGCTAACGGCTGCCAAACACCCAACATTTCTCCAACCCTGAGCCGCAGCAACACGGGGCATTTCTGTGCGCTCCGTCTCCCCTCGCCGCAGCAGCCCCAGGGCCGACGTACGTGCTGCACAGAGAAGATGCATTTTCCTAACGGTCAGGTGATGAAATCCAGTTTTGAAAAAATCCTGGATGAAATCCAGCCAGCACAATGACTAAGTTACACAAGGCTGAGCAGAGACACTCACCTGGTCTGCCTTGCCGAGAGGGAATGACTTCCAGGCACGCTGGTTATGTTCAGGGTTAAAACCACCTCTCTCTTCTTTCTGGTTTGGGTCCCTGTAAAAGAAAAGTTAATGAGTCCACAATACCAACCCAGTGACAAAGATGACAGTGGCTCCAGCACACTGTCCTCGCTGGCTCTGAGTTTTGGCACACGTGTATTTCCCCACACGTTTTCACTTGGACATGAATCATTTTAACCCTACGCCACAAACTTAGCACAGCAAATTCTCCTGTGACAAAAAGAAAGTCTGGAAGGGCCCAGACGGCGCTCACTGAGCCAGCCACTGCTCAGCTTGGTCTTTAATCGCTGGTTCCTGCTTGGTCCTTCCTTCACGGGGGCGGCGGGACGCTCATCTCGGCGTTGTCAGGGAGGGACAGGCCACGCAGGCGGCTCCTTCACCAGCCAGGATCCGCTCGGCAGCGGAAGGGGCGCTCGCGCAAGCTGGCATCAGCCCTGCCGCCGCCACGAGCCTTGTTCCGATCCTGGCGGCGGATCTGATCCCGATCCATCACCTGTCACAGAATATTTTCACTCGCACAGGTATTTGCGTGGTTAAGGTGCCTTTAACAGCACACGGGTGTAAACTCTCTGCAGCACAGCGATACAACACCCGACGGCCGGGCCGGGCGATGGTGGGCGACACCCAGCCCTCCCCGCAGCACTGATGTGCACCCCGTACAGAAACAGGTACCTGCTACAGGAGCCTCTGGGACGTCAGGTACTGGGGTTTGTTGTGGTTTGGTTTTTTTTCCCCAGAGGTTCCCAAGCTTATTTTTTTTTGCTGTACATCATTTACTTTTACTATAATTTAAAATATGGAGCGTGTTCTTAATGCGAGTACATTTGGGAAAAGAGCCTGGCACTTGGGGAAGCAAATACTATGTCTTTCCAGAGGCTGCACTTCCACTTCAGCTAGATAAAATTTTGGTCTGAAATCTGGGTATTTTTGGAGAGTAAACCAGATTCCGAAACTTTTTTCCCCAGCTATTTCCACATCCGCCTGGCAAGCTTGTGCCTTTTTCCCTGACAGATTAAATATTACTCTGTCCTACGTGTAAGAGCCTTGCGAATATCAAAGCAGGGCCTATTTATAAGAATGTGTATTTTTGTTATAATCTCGCCTTTTCCAAGTTGCTCTGGGAGCTCACACACGCGATCATTGTTTTTCAGGACACTTTCCAAGCAGACCTGGCTGTGTCGGCGGCAGCGCTGGATCTGCGTCAGCGACGACAGGGCAGGAGGCCACCAGTCCTCCACCCACCGTAAGCGTTCCCAAAAACAATTTAAAAATTCCATTTCCAGCTGATTTGAAGCTCAGCATTTCGGCGTCTCGGGGCCAAACGCAGTGCAGGTGTCTGACCATTCCACGCTGGCTCAGTATCAAACTGGCTTCATACCAGCTTGCAGTTGCAACCCACACCGACTAGATTTCAACTGCTTTCATTATTTTTACTGCCCCTGCTAAGAAAAGCAAACAAATGAACACGTTGAGATTTCCTTAAATCTCAGATTCAATTCTCTAAAGCTGATGGGGTAGGAAAAGGACAGACCTCCAACCGAAGAGCCACCTAGCCAAGGCTGCCGCATCTCATCCTGGCCAATGCAAGAGGATCAGGGAGAGTTTTAAAAAAGGATTGGTGAAAAAATGAGCTATCCCCAACCATGCCCCCTTCCTCCAAGCACCCAACGACCTGCAGCATGGAGTTGTTTCGGAAAGGGCAAGGTAACAGCAACGCACATCATTTATTTTGGAACAACTGCTGCCTCCCGGGCGGGGGGATGCTCACTGAAGAAGGCTTTTGGTGGGTTTGGGGAAGGGGAGGCGCACAGAAGGCAAAAGCACAAGGTTACTTGTAAATGCCAAGAGTAAAGCCAGGTCCTGGCGCTGTATCGGAAAAGTAACAGGAGCAACAGATCACAGAGTGTCTCAAGTTGGGTGGGACCATAAGGATCACGGAGCCCAGCTCCCTGCTGCTCACACCTGACACTGAACCACACGACTCAAAGCATCGCCCAGAGGCTCCCTGAACGCTGACAGGCTTGGTGCCCTCACCGCTTCCTCAGGAGCCTGTTCCAGTGACCGGGCTCCCCTCAGGGGGGAAGTGGGTGCATCCGAGAAGTTTAATTGTTAAGAAAACCCTTCTGTTCCAGACATTGAAGGAGATTTTCACCCCAGCGTTTCTGTGAGCAAGAATCAATGCAGGTTTTTGTCATCGCCCCATCACCAGGACCCATCCAGGCAGGACTATCCCATTACACCCGACTAATAAAGAGAGATGGAAGCAAACTCTTCCTGCTGCTGCTGGGGAAACTTGTATTGCTTGTATTTCCATTATAAGCCTGTGCTAGCAAGAAAGGACCCAACGATTACCTACACAGTTTAGGTCTTTATCCAAGATTTGACACAGAAACCAGTGAAACTGCCTGAGAGGGAAGAAAGAATTTATCAAGGTTTCTTCAAACGTGTCTAACTTGACTAGATACAGTGGAGTCCTCGTTAAAAGCTACCTTCTTGTCCTCTCGGCATCCGTGATGCGTGCTGGGACACTGCACCTCAGCAGCCCTAGCAAATACACTCGGCTCTGATGGGCAACATCCTCGCTGAGCGCCACGGGAGCCCCGTCTCAGCTCTCTCCTCAGCCACAGTACCTCCTGCTGTTCTTGTCCTGACCCTCTCCTGAGCATCACTCTGTCTCCACTGGAAAAAAGAGATTTCATATTAAGTGGACAAATCCCAAACTTACTTTCACGAAGAATTAAAATCTACTTTCTCTGCATGCAGAAGAGACTCGGACCAGCCAGTCTGCTGAGACTATTCAGTTTGCTCACTGACCACAAGCTTGTTATTTTTGTCACTCTCCTGCAACTGCTTGCATGTCATTTGCATTGTGTAAAGTCAAAACAAGATCGCCTCAACTTGCAGCTACAGTACTTCTCATTTCATACATCACCAGTCATGCTGGAATCACAACTTTGCATGTTATTTTGTCAATGTGCAAGAAGCAGAAGAGAAACCAGCTTACTCTTCTGAAATGACACTGGCTCCGCAGTGCTGACGGCAGGAAAAAACACCAGTCAAGTTAACAGATACGGCTGGGGACAAACAGAATTCCCGTTTCAGTCTCGTTTCTGACCACGTAGCCACACCAGCCCTGGGGATACCAACCCATGGGATCCTGTTCCAGAGTCCTGCACCTCCACTAGCTCCAAACTCACCCCTTTCTGCTGCGCACCCCTGCTCTGGCTCATCCCAGTTGGCACCAGCAGCATTTGCACAACACTGTTCCCTCTTCAGAGCCTGACAAACTTTCAGGTGTGTGTTTAATAGAAATCTGCTTACTCACAATTTTTTTCCTTTCCTTTACCTTCCAGGGGTTAGTTCCTCAGGGCTTGACTACCATCTTTATTCGGATTCCACAAGGTCTACTCACGATCGGTACAGCGTGTGCTGGTGCAGCGGCCCTAGGACCACCCAGCGCTGACAGCAGCAGCGGAGGCTGAGAACAAGGGTTTCCTTGGGGCTGTTACCGACACCAGCGACACGTCACCTCCGCTCCTCCCTCAGAGGTTAGGTCCTTTGAAAGCAGCAACACTTTTCAGGCTTCAAACAGAACACAAGATCAGGACGTGAATTTCACATTGACATTTTTATTAACGCCAACTGTTTTAATTTTTTTTTTTTTAAACAATAGCACAAAAATGTTTCAGGGAAGCAGTCTTGACAGTTAGTCTGATGACCTTCTGAAATACAGTTAAGCCACACCAAATACGAATTCCTGTTAAAGAAAAAAAAAAAATGGAACTCCAACCTTTGTATTAGAGGGTGTTGTGTCTGGTTAGTAGACCACGCTGCTTTGTGAAGTAAATGATGGCACACAGCTTAGACTTCATCATCACGCCAGTCATCACTAATTTAAGGCTTCTGAATCAAATTACCATCAACATCACAGAAAGGAACGAAAAGCTAGTGTTGCTACGGCCATGAGGAGGTTGAACAAGCTGGATCTTTTAGACAAGTAACGGTGTTTTGAACAGGAGACCTGCCCTAACAGCAGCCAGGAGAACCAGTCACACAGTAGTTATCTCCTCGTTTGCATGCATTTTGAGGGTGCAATTTAGTAAGAAAAAAAAAATTGCATGAATCTTTCTCTTATTTAATGTGGCTATGAAAGATGTTTCCTTACAGTTCCGTTATCTCTAAGAAGGACATCAGCGAGTGGAACCAAGAAGAAAAACCGAAGAGCAACAGAACATTTTTCTTTTTGCTGAGAGGTAACACAAGAGGGAGGGAACCTACTATCCTTGGATTGGGGGGGTTGCAGGAACATCTCCCCAAAACCTTGCACTTAGGATGATGCACAGACTATGTTATACCAGCCACCTGCCTTTCCCAGTGACCTGTTCCACACAGCGCTCAGAGGATTAACCCATTCCTGCCCCAGGCTCTCCACAAAATGCCACTGACCTAGAAACCACTGGTTTCCTTTTTTTGGGGAGGGTGTAAAAAACAGAACATCTGTCAATAAGAGTGTCAGGAGAGGGGTGTTAAATATTTTAACCACTGACAAGGCTTGAGGAAGTTTCACAGTTTTGTTATGCTCTATTTTATTACTATCATATTTACAGATTTTTCTTTCTTTTTTTTGCTGAATTGCTGATAATTTTAATAGAATTTAAATCTGGAGTGTGAGCAGGAACCAGTTAACTACATTCATTGTCCAATCCCCATTGGCTTGAGAAAAAGACTCCAAATTCTTGGCATATGAATCAGCTGTGGGGTAGCTCCTCCCTCTCCCTGTGAGGCGGCAGCAGGACTGCAGCAGTGGCATGCACAGATTCACACCATGGCTGGGGGGGCCTTGCGCTGCAGAAAATATTGGTGGATGTTCTCAGCGTCCCGCTTCAGCCAAGCTGCGTTCAGCAGAATGTTTTCACAGCACTGCTGGACAGTGCGTTCTGCCGACGGGGCTGGGTGGCTCTCAAAGAAGGCCTGTATAAAAAGCACACAACCATCCGTAAGGGTACAGACGCGCACAGACAAGAGTGTAGTTTTCCGTCGCCAAACTCCCTAGGTTATACAGAAACGCTTTTGTGAGCGACGCTCCTCGTCTAACTACAGCTATCTGCTCCCACCAACATCACAGACAAAGATTTGCAGGGTGCGTGCTGAGTTTTAGCAGAGCGGGACAGCAAAACGCCTCCATCTCTGCTAGGGGGAAGCCACAGTCGCGTTTCTATGACCCAGCCCAAGCACTGCCTCCTGTCCCGGGACAGCAAGCGGCACTTGAAGAGCTGAATTCAGTCCCTCCCTGGGAGGCAGCAAACGAGCAGCGAACCAAGTGTGTATTTCTGGATACTTGGAAGAAGACACTGATGGAAGCTGAAGGCCATTTTGCAAAAGCATTTCTCTAGGTATCAGATTTCTCAGCGTTCTACCCAGGCCTCTTTCCAAGCTGCATAATGACCTCCAAGCACCAGCAGCACTCAAGAGTTTTGCTGAACAGTCTCACATTTCTTCCTCCAGAACCAACAATATCGATCCCCTGCGAACAGCTGAGGCTGAAGAAACTGCACCAGAGGCTGCTGTAGCTCTGCACTTCACCATCGGTTCAAGGCAGAGTAAGCTGGTGTAGCGGGGTCACCCCCATCTTCGCACGCGCGGGCTTTCTCAGTAGCAGGCAGATCACCTCGCGCTGACGTACGCGACGAGGTGACACAGACTCGGACACACCAAGCACTCCAGCTGACAGCTGGGCATCCTGTCTCAGGAAGCTCTCTTGGAAAGTTGTTATCATTTAGTTACGGATGATTGCTCCGGTAAATATTTTGGAAAGTGTTCTTTCAGAAAAAAAATTAACTATAGTGCAAGATTTGTCTGTAGAATCACTTAAGCTACTAAATATTTTCTAAGAAGAGGTCACTACATGATTAAAATAAATAAATAAATAAAAGAGCTCATGGCTCAGCTCCAAAAAGGAGCTCCTGTAAAAGTGCAGGCAAAGAGCACATAATAAAGCCTACACATTTTTAAAACACTCCTTACACCAGCACCTAGCCTCCCAAGTCAGAGGGGATGTTGAGTCCAGTAATGGGATCACATCACCTGAGACAGCGGCTCCAGGACAGCCTGCAGGCGCAGGGACCTGCCTGGTGTCGCAGCCCTGCTCTCCGTACACAGCACACACCACAGCAAACCCAGACCTGGTGTCACAGCCCTGCTCTCCGTACACAGCACACACCACAGCAAACCCAGACCTGGTGTCACAGCCCTGCTCTCCGTACACAGCACACACCACACCAAGCCCAGACCCACGGGATGGCACTGAGCTCGTTCCTGCCATGTTTGCCCCCTAGGAGTCCCTGCGCCGTCAGCCCCAAGCGTGCCGTCAGCCTGGGGAGGATCCAGGTGGTGGGACAAGCCTCAGCTCTATGGAAGCTGTGACGACTGCGAGTTTTGCTACGCTGAACTTTAAACGCTGCCTTTTGGGGAATCTCAAAACCCCTGCCACAACCTGTGCTGGGTTTTATAAAAGTTTAAATGAGTGAAAGTAATGAAATAGAACGAGAACTAGAAGTTGGTCATCACTTTGTGAAAATGCTCATTTAAGACGTTTCAGTAAAGTAACTCAACCTAAAGCAGAGCAATTCGGGGACCGGGAAACAGTCAAAGCAGTCAGCGGCAGAGCCACAGTTCAAAACCAAAAACCACACAGAAACTCACGGCTCTTCCATCAGGTGCTTACAGTCTAGAGCACACAAGGTTTGTCGCTGATTAAGTTAATCACTTCTTTAATTAAAATGTCTTACCTTAACTTCTGCGGCCATTTTATCATTTGCAAATCCATCCACTGTTAGCTGAAGGAAAAAAATATTAACCCAGGGTAAGCATTTCGCATTTGAAATATAACAGGCTGGTTTTGGTGAACAGGACTTTTCTTCCAGCCACACGTACCTTTATTAGTCTGGATATTAAGAATCCACCTTGGTATCGATTATAAAGTTCCTCCCAATTGTCCCTTACAAATTTCCAAGCAGCTTTCCTCCCCTGCTTGCTGCCTCCAGCTACTCCACCAATAACAGATACCGTGTCCTGGGGACGTACCTCTTCCTGAAGATGAAAATGGGGGTGAGTATTCAAGACTGTTTCAACAAAAGCAGCATGTCTGTGCTGAGTGGGCTTCATGCATTTCTACACCAACTCTGTCCACGACAGCTTCTTCCTCCCCCCCAGACTTTAACATACAACGCAAAGAGTTAATCGTTAAGACGACTCCCCCGTTGCAGTGCATTATATGTGCACCAAGTGCTCGGGAAGCGCTCGTCATTCTCACGAGGAGCGACAGCTTTCCCAGTAACTTACTGAAAGTGCAAAGGTGAGAACTTTTTGAATCAGCTCTGGTTGAGAGATGGCTCCAAGAACTCGCTCAATTCGGTTCTTCTCCTCCTGCATGTCTGCTTGCTTGTGAAGCTTCAAAGGCAAAGTGAACAGCGTTAGCGCGCGGTGTTAAACGCCAGCCTCCCACCTAGCGCTACTGAACTTGCCGCATACGCTGGAGCCGCTAAATTAGTCTTCAAACCTAATCTGTGACAAATGAACTTCATCAATCACCCTGCAGCTGCCCACGTTACAGACCTCGTCACACGAACATCAGCAGAAAGCACCGTTAGTAATAAAGGGGCCTTCACCGCTGTTTGTGTAAGGTCCAGCAGCACCGTGCCTCCAAGCAACGGAGAATAATCCTAAAGCGAGACGCAGCAATCCACTAGGTGGCAATTTCACCCTACACACGGCCCGAGGAACGCCCTACTGAATCCTGGCGTTCCCACCATCCGTAAGACATCGGATTGAGCCTGTTTGCAGATAAACTACATCTCAGAGGAACACGCGGGGTGGAATATTCAGCTTTTCACTGCAGAAGCTGGCAGTGTTAAGAGAGCGGGCACTCACCTTCAGCATAGTGTCTAAAGTGGTACTATCGCCATGCTTCAAAATAGTGACATAGACCTAAGACAGAGCATAAACAAGGAAGGTCCTTCAAAACTCACACTTTTAGAAATGCAACAGTCAATTTCCACACATTTGGGTTAGATTTCAGACAAGTGAACAGATCTGGAAGATGCCAGCACTCATCCTTCCTATGCTTTACGACTGGATTTTAAAGATGCATCAACTCCTTTACCTTTTCCTCAATTTCAGTGTAATTTTGGTAATTTCAACCCCAGCAAAACACCAGAACAAGAAATCCTTGCACTGTGCAACACCTAGCTAGTAAATACTTCACCTACACTCAGCCCAGCTCCACCACAGTTCGACTTTGCGCTCTGCACGGCCCAGCTGACACCCGCAGAGCTCCTCCACGATCCCGGCACTGACCACAGTGATTTAAACCTGGAGGACGCAGGCTGCTCACGGATGGATGTCAATGAACAGAAGTCAGCTCAGGTTCAGCATTACACTTAAACAGGCTTCAAAACCCAAAAAGCAACACCATCTAGAGACCAGAATTGTACTGTGGCAGTCAAGGTGGGTACAGCGGAGCTCATTCGTTATGACTGAGCATTGGCCACCAGAGATGAGGCTTACTTGATTCAGGAAACACAGGGGTGTTTGTCCCATGCTCCCCAGTATCATTTTCTTCAAGAGGACTTATCCAAGCTCCCACCACCACTGCCAAAACCAGTTGTTCTCAAACCTTGAAACTGGTTTCCTCTAGCCTCCCTATCCTTGGAAATACAAGAGTTCCGTGCACACAGTGCTAAGCGAGTGGGGACAGTCTTTTGGGAACCAAAATTCAAAATAACCTACAGGACTCCTCAGATCAGCTGACAGCACATGTTTTCCTTCCACATGGTCCTTAAATCGGCGTCGGGCTTCTTCTAATGTTGCCTTGTGCCCAGCTTTTCCTAGTTTGCCCAAGACCAGACCTCTCAGAAGGGCATCTAGATGACCTAATGAGCAAGGAGGAAAAAAAAAAAAATATTTGGAGACACAATTCAGTGATTAAGTGTTCTTACACCTAGAGTGATCAGGGCAGAGCTGTATAACAATCCTTCCATGTGCCTGAGGATATCCCACTCTCCTGGGTGCCAACTGGAGAATACATTGTTTCATTTTTATTTTTTTTTAATGGCAATCAGGAGATTATTCCGGCCCAAATACGACAGGCTAGGTCGGTAATCTGAGCTAAGTCAGTAATATTAACCACTTGTGTTTACAACAGGACTGACCAGGATAAGTAAACACGTGGCTTTCCATCCTTGTAGTCTAATAACGCACGCCAACAGATGCAAAGCGAGAGCAGAGAATGTTTATCAATCAGTGCCCAGGTAGGGAAAAGTTTTACCATTTTTACTTGCATCTGAGAACAGAGGGTTGCTTTGGGGGTTTGTGTTTGCCTGTCTGTTTTTAACTACAAGAATACCCCTGAATGCCTACTTCGTATTCCTCTTCCTCCCTTCTCTCCCCTTTCCCAAAATCTTGATAGCTTATTTACGTATGGGTTTTCCAAAACCACCACCAGATTTCACAGGATAAGTTTCCTACCCTCTCCAGGCTTGGGGTCCCATCCCAGTCTCTCCCCTATTGGTGAAAAGACATCTTTCACGAACACCTGGATCTCCTCATAGAAGTCGGTGTGGGACAGGAGGGTAGAGAGGATCCCCAGGTTGCAGCTGAGGTCGCTCCACACAGTATAATTGGGCTCATTCACAAAAGCTTCCATCACTTTTAGAACCTCTACAGTGCTAATGATTCCAGCTCGGGCCTGGGGAGGAAAAGACACGGATTACTCCTACTTCCAAAGACATTTAATAGCTTATCACATTATTTTGCAGTCTTCCCTGTTCAGTCTCCACAGCCTGCACATAAACTCTGTTTCTCTGTTGTGGAGCTCTGCCCAGCTGGGTTAACGCTCACCGCAGCACACAGGGCTTTATACACAGGGGAGCACTCTGCAAGGAGACCGCTACGGAATTATGAGCGCATTTTGCAAACAAGAAACAGACAAGGAGATGGACTTAACAAAATTGCAGCAATGCTGGCATAAAGAAGTAAACCCCTAGAGTTATTCTCAGCCAGATACCCACCCACTAAAATCTTATTTTAACTAAAAACTCTAAAGATTTAGAGATTTAGTCTTTGCTCTTCATTACATTGAGAGTTTAAACTACAGAAGTCATTTTTGCTTCCTGTTTCCCATGAATTAGTACAACTGGTACTGCCTTTCCACCGCTGCCAGGAAGATTTTATATTAACTGCTTCACAGCGCCAGGAAAACACTTCTGTCTTAGAGGAGCTGGTGACACCCACAACAGGCATCTCCAAGCAGACTGCTCAGATTTTTGTTAACCTGGAACCAGACCAGTCCTTTGCGGCACCAGAGGAGAGGTGAAGATCAGTTTCTGTTATCTAAGCTGTACTCATCTGTGATAAAAACTGACACCAAAATAGGAGTCTAACACAATCTTCCTACTCATGTTATTTGCTCCCTGGTTTTGTCCCATCAGTCCTGCAATATTTGGGAAATTACTCAAAGCTACAGCTTCAAACCCCTTCAACTGAGACACAACAGGAGTTCAAGCTTTGACACTAGGGAGGCAGGGTATCAGACCCACATTTTTTGAAGTTCCCACATACTTGCTGACTAGCAAGAATAAGAAAGTGCAATCTGAAATACAGAGCAGAGTAACTAATTGTCCAGAGCTCACAACGCCTGCCTGCGGGTAACCCCTTGCTTTTGAACAGCAAGAGTCCCCAACAGCCCTGTTCTCCGCTGCAGGACAGCTTTAACAAGCCCAGCTGAATAAAGGACATGGTGCTGCTTGTACTTGCTAAAGTCATTGAGGGGAGCATTAAAATACAATCATTTTCCTAAGTTAAAGGAAAGCAAGGTCTCCAAACAGCTGTGTTAAAACACCTATGTTATAATACATCCTCCAGAGAACGGTGGAACAGGAGTTACAGACTGCTTCCATAGGGTGTAAGTCTCGTAAGTCTTGTACCACAGGTTAGAACTTGTTAAGCTAATTAACAGCTAGATGTATGCAGTAATCCCAACAGCACTTTGCCTCCAGAAACTGAGACTGGCTCTTCAGACACCAGTTTCTGCAGATATGTGGCTCTCGCTATTAGACAGAATAGCAAAGGGTTGCTTACCAGAGAGAAAAGATCATTCTGCAGGCCAAGCCTGTCCACAGGGGGTAGGGAGAGGTCTTTGATCGCTGGTACTAAACTCTCCAGCATGTCCGGGCTATACTGAGTACGGTAAAACCCTACTGTTCCAAGGTTTAGCTGAAATGTACCAGAAGAGTGAAAAATTAAAAGTAAGGAACAAATAAGGAAATGCTTTTTTTTTATTTCTGAACCACTAGAAATTTCTCAAGTCATCAGAACTCAGAGAAGTCAGTCACTATCATTTAAAGAAAAAAACAAAACTTAAGAGAGAAAGACTTAAGACTTCAAAGAAGAAATGCTCACTAAGAGGTACAGAAGGTGAGAGCGAGCTGACACAAAGAAACAGAGGCTAGAGTTAAAACTAGGAGCAAGGAGAAAAGAGAAACTTCTCTTTTAGGGGTAACTCCTAACTGAAGTAATGCACTGAAAAGATGAAACGCAGGAGACCGCAGGTGCTAGAATCTTAACTTTTGTAACCTCTCTCCCACAAGCTGCTCCATTCCATTTTGATAGAGAACAACATTTCCTTAAGAACGGAGAGCAGGCACCTCTGCCCAGCACAAAAGCAAATTGCGGCCAGTAAGCTCGACGAACAATGGCTACGCGCTGCTACCTACGCCCGTTTCAGTGTAGATGGCCACATGCTGTGGTTGATTGAACAACAGTACCTGGCATAAACCAAAAACACCGCTGAGCTCATCAGGACATCACGGCTTTTGCTGCTGCTGGCCAGTCCAATTGCCAGTCCTCAGTACCACGGCACTAACGAGAAACCTCACAGACTGACAGCCTTCACAGCCAGCAGTCCTACAAATTCACCCTGGACTGAGCTGCATCGTTGCTTTCTCAGGCAGCAATACCAAACTTCCCCCTCACTTAGACAGGGCATGCTCAGAGCTGTTCGTCTCATGCCCCTCGTTATCCCCAGGGAGGATCCAGACAGACGGGGCGATTCAGGAGAACTCACAGGCCTGACAGCCCACGTTCGTTAAATGGGAAGATTTGATTGAAATAACATTAAGGGTTAATCTCTGAATATCAGAGTCACCTCTCAGAACACATCTCCAGCTTACAATCCCTCTCCAGCCTCAGCAGCTCGTACAGCAATAATCCCAGCCAGTTGCTGCCTTTCAGTTTTTAAATGCAGTTTGCCTGCTGTCTGCGGGAGACCGCAACAGTGAATTTCTTCACTTGCAGATTTGTACTTGTCTGGCAAGACTCAGCAGAAAACCTTCACACTAATGAAAGATAAACAGGACTATTTTTTCCCAGGATGGACTTTAACTAAACTGCAGTTGCCACGGGATACCAAAAAAGCCACCACATTTCAACTCAAAAGCTGCCTCTAATTGGACACTGTTTTTCCGGGCTCGAGCTCCTAAAAGGTTCAAGTTTATATTGTCTAGACTGCTCTTGGAAGGGAAAGGACTGCACTAGGCAAGCAGCACAGAGAGGAGCCAATACTCAGCAGCAGCACAGAGAGGCCCCTCCGTAAGAAATACAAGATTGCAAGTGGGGAGGAAAAAAAAAGAAAAGGAAAATGAAATGCAACGGAACATTACAGTGACAATCAAACCTATTCCCAGTAATGCTGTTCTTTGTGACAACTCACCTTTACCCACTGGTCAGGTTTGGTATCTTTCAAAACCAAGGTGAGCTCTGGTTTGTCCATCAATATTTGCATTTTGGCACAGGTGGGGTCATCACTTGTACAAATACTTATGGGGACCATCCACATGGGAAAATCCTCCCCTAGAAGAAGAAACAAGAAAAAGCAAGGCCTAAGGAAAAAAAAAGTATGCACACAACACTGAGAAACTCTGCCTGATGTTCAAACAGATTTCAGCAGCAGTTTAAGCAAGGCTAGTTAAATTTAGATCTGAAAAGGCACAAATCTGAAGGAAAATGGCAGCGCTAGAGTTAAAAAGCAAGAATCTCTAAATCACCTTTCAAGCCAAACATTTTAATTTCCCCCAGTATGAGAGACGGCTGGAATCTGTGTCTCAAGACAGAGCTGGCTTCCGTACGAGGCGTTTTTCTTCAGCGCCGCTGTAAAACCGGCAGCTTACAGAGCTCCTCAGATGACAGCACCGGCCTTAAACCGGACGTCAGAAGAAACGCATCTCAGAGTGAACACTGAGCCAAAGGCTGCAGATCAATGCTGTTCTCCGTGCAAGGAGGACATGGAAACCACGTCTGTGAGAGCGCTCAACTTCGAGTTTGTAAAGTCTTAACAAATACTTAAACACCTGAATCCAAGCAGAGCACCCGCCTGCTCTGCAGTGCGGCTGTCTGATCTCTCAAAGTTGCTGCCATCGCACGAAAAGCAACAAACGCTCCACTCCTGCTCTTAGCGCTCCTCTTACCAGTATATGGTCCACTGGCACAGAATTTCTTCTGGACTAACTTCAACACTTTGTCATCTTCTTGCTGAGGAAAGAAAAAGAAGAGAAAAAGGGAGAGAGAAAGGAACGATCAGAACATCTAGTTTCAGCTTCTGTGTATCACAATACGTTCATGTGCCCTCTGTTAAACGGAGTAACTTGTATTCTCCCCAGGAAAAAGGAGCTCCCTCAAGAACCACTGCAATGCATTAATCAGTTCCTGTTAAAACATACATGCCCTGCTTCTCATTTGAATTTGCTGTCTGACTTCAGCTTCCAGCCAGTGATCCTCACTCACCCTGCAATCTTGTAGAATAAGCATAATTAAACTGGAGTGAGAAGCAAAACGCGCGGCACGGGGAGCTAAGTCAGATATTCCCTCCCCCAACACACATTTCACACACAAAGCGAACGGGCTACGTCAGCAAACTCCAAGCACATGATGCAGAGTGCCTGCGGAAGAACTGCGTGTCGCTCCGCACTGGGCTCCTCAAGTGAGCTGCACTTCCCCTCCCTTCAGAAACAGAGCTGTCACTAAACAAAGCAGCCCCTGTACTGCCTCCTGACCAAAGGGGACGTTTAAAATAACGGGATACTGCTCAATTTGATCCTAAAACAGAGTTAAAGGCAGAACTTTTGATCTGAAGTGCTGCAAAATGCACAGTTACATTTACCTGTTCAGCTTCCACATAGATGAGCGGAAATCCCATTTGTTTGGTCCATGTATTCATCACAGCAGCAATCGGTTTACCACTAGCTTTCTCCAGGCTTTCCCAGAGGTCCTCTGCAGAAGAAAAGTCTGGCTGAGCACTCCCAGAGTCCCGACATGTCAGATGCTATTAAGGACACTACATGGGCACTGGAGGGGGGAGGCTGGGCTATTACTCCAGTTTGCCCTTCATGTTTTGGGCTGTGTTTTATCCAACTGTAACAGATGCTAGGCAATAAAAAGGAAATCGTTTAAACCACTCACGGGGCAGAGAGGGGAGAAGAAAGCTTCTTTACTACTAAAAAAAATTGCAATCAATATGCATTGTGAGAAAGTATAATAAAAACGAGCATTAAATATTCAAAATGGTAAATAGAAGAATATTTTCCCTGGGCTTTTCATAGATTATGCCAAAAGAGCTGACTGAACAACGTGGACTGGTTTTGGCCGATCGAGCATGGTGTTCCACTTTCACATTTATGCCTGACACACACAAAAAAAAGGTTTCGGTAAAGAAAGCGCCGTGAGATGTTAGACAAGACTCTGAACTGTTTTAATCACACATGCAATCAATACTGCAAAAGGAAGCTTGCAAAAGGCTTACTTGGCAAATCACCACACTCTGTTTCTAAATCAGATTACTGCGCAGATGTGGTTATCAACGGTAAATGCAGCCCTTTCAGCCACGTACTCCTCAGACGGAAAACCCCAAGAGGATGCTGAGTTCTGGCTGTGCAGGGGACACATTGTATGAAACTGGAAACAGGCCAGTTATTTCCTTGCATTTCAGCCATCTCGGGTGGAAAAACCAGCTGCTTAGAAATCCATCACTTCAGCACTGAAAATTTTGTCTCCAGAAATCACTCTTAAGCACAAAATCACCACCCGTTACCTGTAGCGGCATTCTTCTGCTGGAACTTCGTTAAATATAAATTCATTCCTTTCCGGAAGTCCTGGGAACACACAATTGAACATGTAATGGCACTGGAACGGAGGTCTTTTCTGTCCTCCCTCCGTGCTGTATTTATATTCAAGGAACAGCCAAGGAATCTTAGGATCAGTATGTACATCAGTAACTCCTTACATATTTTCCTACTATCTTATTTCTCCTAAGCAAGTTCAAATAGAGCCCAAATACAAATTGTAGAAAAGCTTTCAAAATGCAGAATACACAGATGTAATTTTTAAAACAGTATTTTTAACTGTAAAAAGATTTTACAGTCTACATTTGGCTTTTTATCGATCTTTTTACCTCATCACCAATGTAGTCGTGTAGCATTCGGATTACAGATGCTCCCTTGCTGTAAGAAATAGCATCGAATATTTCATCTACTTCGGATGGATGGCCAACACTAACCTGCGGCAAACAGGATAATCAACAGCGAGAACAACTTGAACTGCCACAATATTTTGGTTTTGCCTGTTCTAGTGTTTAAGGAGCTGACTTTTCTCACTGAAGAAACCGCATGCATATCCATCACCAAATTGAGTGGAATCTCTGCACGCAGCCAATTCAACTTATTTACATGCGGATTGGTGTGTAGGTTAAGCACACTTTAACTAAGCTTTTGGTATTTAATCAAACAGACTTGGGATCTTGCTTCAGTCCTTTGGTTCAACACTCACCCAGAAGGAAAAAAAAAAAAACAAACCAAACCAGTGGAAGTTGTTTAATTCTGGGACAGTGAACAATACACACTCAGGAAATGCACTCAGTAAGTCACTCTCAAACGAGCTGCTGTACAAAGCCAGGTTATCTCCCAGCATCTCTCACACTAACATTTCCTAAGCCATCTGAACGCGTGGTGTTTAGATCTCCAGGAGTTACAGGGGGTTGTCTTTTAGAATAGGTCCCAGTTTTGCTGTAATTGAGCTCACTGCTGCTGCCTTCTCTTCATCACTGAACCGCCGCCTTGCTTCCAAAGCGGCAAGTCCAGCTACATCCTACCTATTGCAAGACTGCACCACACGCTGTTCTGGGAGTACACCACAGAAACACGCCAGGCAGCCCCAGGTGGAAACCAGTACCAGCCCAGCAAAGAGCAGCTGGGGCTCTGGGCCATGCTGCACTTTGCTTTATGTTATTGAGCACTGAAATAAGTCAGCAGCTACTTCAACTGTGCTTAAGGGCCAGAAAACTACCCACTTTGATCAGAAACCAAACCAAAACACAAATAACAATGAATTTTGACCATAACTTTGCCATTTCAAGTCAGTAGAGCAGAAAAACTCCAGAAGCCGCCATCTTCAGGCTCTCAAACCTCACTTCTGAGATACTAATTCAAGTACAGGAAAATCCACAAAGTGTAACTGCAACCTTAGATTTTCCTTTGCATCGTGAATGACTGCAAAGTTCCCTTCTTTCTTAATAGGAAAAAAAAAAAGCTTACACCCAGCTAACAAGAAAAAAAAAAGGAGACAATCAACAGCAAAGACAGAACTTACTTCAATAGGATGACTGTTGTCTAAGGCATCAAGCTCTTGCGCTCGTGTGTAATCAGCAGAAACAAACTGAGTCCAGATATCGTACTCTGGGAAACAGTGATCTACACACAGGTACTCAATCCAGGAGGCAAATCCTTCATTCAGCCACAGATGGGTCCACCATTCCTGGGAAGATAAGAAGGCAGAATAAAGAACAAAATTCCAAGAGCTTCATTTAATCAACAAGAAGTTTCCAGCAAAGACGCGCTGTTAATGGCCAAATTTAGTACAAATCAGACAGACAGGTGACACTTGTGAGCACAAATTCCTCTCTATAAAGAGGTCACCAGCCCCAGAAGAGTAACCAGCACCCAGTAACTCTCTTCCCCTCTGTCTTAAGTTTTAGCAACTCTGTGTGGAGAACTGCATCAGGTACAAATGAAATTCCTGGAGACCAGAGTAGAGGTCAGAGCAGAGCCGCCGAGGGGACAGCCGTGAGTGTTACCTCGATTAAGGAAAAGAGTCAGTGACGTGAGAGGCCACAGCTCAGGAAAGCAGAACTGTGGGCAACAAGACAGTGTCTTTTCCAAACTGAACAGCAGCAGCTGCAGAGGACTGATTTTGGTTGGTTTTGGGTTTGGTTTTTTGCTAAAGAATGTGCTTGCATAAAGGAGAAAAGCTGGAATCTGGAAGAGTGTTCTGGACTATGGAAACCTGAAATCTGGTAAACAGTTAAAAGTTGTTGCTCACCAGCCAAAGGTGGGCTTTGTTTTTTTAAGATAAGAATGTTACATTGCCATTTTAAAATTCTTCCCTTCATTTCTAATATTTTACTGAAGTAGGTGAGAGAAGGAAACGAGCTACGGACACTGAGGAATAAAACTCCTTTTCCACAACTGCACCTGCCAACCGTTCTTTACATGGAAACGGGGTGGTTAACTCGGACGAGCACGGCCGTGACGGTACGGGCCCTTCAGCAAAAGAAACCCAAGGGGATGTCGAATCAGTCCAGGAAGCTGTTCTGCAAAGAACCACTGCTTCTGCTATGAATGAAACATTTACCCCGGGAGGGCGGAATTTCCATAAGGAGAGCTGTTACTGAAACTCTATACAGATAAGCTGCACGGTATTTTTAGAGCGGAGACTATCCAACTTTCTTTTACATTTCTGATCGCATCTGTTTCCAAGACAAGGTTCCAATACACACAGATTGGTGCCAGAGGATTACTGCAACTGCAAAATAGATTCTTGGGCAATTAGGCTGGACTTCTAAATCTCTTCACCTCCCTGTTTTTCTATCTTAGCCCACTGGCACGCTAATTACTCACAAATCTATTTCTTCCCCTGGAAGTATTCTGATTTCGTTTGCTACAGAAGAACTGGCACGTTGTGCTGGCCAGTAAGACCTGGTACTGGCAAACTAAACCAGTGATGCTGCCGAGGCTTTCTGCTGTGCTGTATGCACCTCAGATCATAGAGGAGAAAGCTGACTTTCTGGACGTTAAGAAGAAACATTGGAATATTTTTTTCATATTTCACTGTTGCATCACAGAACATGAAATAACGAAGAGAAAAAAATATTAAAGAAAGTTTTTTTTAAGATCTATACCTTCAAAAGGAAAATAAAAAGCTAATTAAATATAAATGTAAGAGATTCTTGTAAATGATACTTTCTCAAGCTTACTGCTACGGTTCTCAATGGTCAAAAGGACCACGAACAGATTATGGGTCACTAACGGTCCCCAAGGCACTTGCTGGCATCCTACAGTGTTGTCTAATCATATGATGCTGACTGTCCTTGCTTCCAGCTGCTCAGCTGGACTAAAAGCTAAAAATACATTACTTAATATTACTTTTCCATTTAAATATTGTGTTGCTCTCACATGGAAACTACCTGTGCTACCACAAACAGGAATGGACACAGCTGACTGCATTTTAAGAGGCACGGCACTGTATAAAAGTTTGACAAACTTTGCTTAGTGTTATAATTAATATTTACTCTGGGTTTTTCCCTCCATCCATTCACACTTCACTTAAGCAGCGTAAAAGCCAAAACAAAGGAGGTTCGGGGCTCCACAAGCCATGTTTTTTTACCAAACACACTAACTTCTTACAATACAAGAAGCTCCTAACCTGTGAAATATTCATGTTCAAGCATCTGTTTGCAGGGTTTGAGAAAAGGAATGTCAGATCTGATTAACAGAGTAAGCTGGAGCCATTTGTTAACAGCAGAAGCTCTGACAGATACGGGTTTCAGTTTTTAGCACTAAATGGAATTTATTTACAGATTTCAGTCCTGCTGCCTCAGATGTGCTTTTATTCCCACCAAAACGACTTAAACATCAGACCAGTCAGACAGCTGGCTCCCCATATATCCAAAGTAATTCATATGAGTTACTACTGAGCAACTCCTCAGCTCCTGGACCAGAGCTATGTGCAATGTTCAGCTGGTACTGAATGAGTATGTCTGCCTGGTAGGAAAGCCTGGTGAGTGATCCCTGCCTGCCTGAAAGGAAGAGTGGATTACTGCTTCTAAGTAATCTAAGTAACATAAAATAATTTCCATGGAAAAGTAGGACTATATTAAAAAAACTAAACATTACTTCACATAGAAAACATCTAGGAATACTTCTAAAGAACAGGCTAGTAAAGAAGAAAGTGGTAATAAAGCACTATTTAAACACTTAAATTTTAAAGAAAGCATGTTTGCTATTAAGGGGCACTTGAAATACCACATCAAAGAAAACTAGAAGAACTTCTAACTGTTAGATACCATGGTCACAAGGTTTCCAAACCACTGATGAGCGAGTTCATGTCCTACGACCAGAGCAACCCACTGGCGAGATGAAGAACAGGAATTTTTGGGGTCAATGAGCAAAGCGGTCTCCCTGTGTTTAAGAGAGAAAGATAACTGAACAGAGTGATACATGCCTAGGGAAAAAACAATCAAAAGTAGGTTAAATTACCTAAGCAAGCTAAAAAGTGATCATTACAACTGAAAAAACCCGAGAGCTATTTCAGTTTAGACGTTAAATTATTTTGGTAAGTTCCACAGCTGTTGGAATGCTTTGGAGCAATAATTCCTTATGGCATGCAAGAAGACAAGTGCAAAAACCCAGGCAGAAACAAGAAAGTTTATCCTTTCTTTCTAAAATAGCTCACCTACATAACCTAGGAACCTTAACTGGAACTCCCCTTGCACTGCATGACGTACGCACAGCAAGTAGTCTCTGCCTCCCTCACCCCCGAGGAGTCCCGCTCTTCCCAGTGCACAACCGGCGCGTCACACTCGCCACCGCAGGCGCACACGATTCTCCACACAGAGCACACACACGCGCGGGTGACAGGCACACAACCTTCTGCTACGAACACCCCTGTCGTGACCAGGACTTAGCGGGTCACTCAGAAACTGACTGGACTGCTGCAACTCAACGGGGAAAAACGTGCATCTCAAAACAGAGATGGTGCCCGCAGATCATGCCAACCTTCTGTCCCCAAGGGGATAAAGCAAGCGTGCCAAACTGAGCATAAGGGGGAAAAAAATTAACAGCACAATTAAGAAAGGCTTCCAAAAATTCTACTCATCCAGGACAATTTTTTTTTCCCCACACAGGGAATAAAATATCAGATTTCAACAGAATTGCAATAAGCAGACAAGTAGATTTTAAACCTGGGCTCAGATTTCCATTTCAATTTTTGAAGGCCAAATTAAAAGTTTAGCAGAAGAAATTCAAACTATTTCAGGATTTAAAGTCCAAAGCTTACAAGACCAAAGTTGTACAAAATGAAGGAAAATCATTCTAACAATGAGCACAGATAATGTCATATCATCAAGCAAAAGTACAAAAGCTTGATCAGATAAAAAAAAAACCAAACTGAAAAGGAAGGCAAGTTAGTATTTGATTTACTCATACCCACATGGTTACACTGTGGTTGCTAAATTTACCAACTTGCCTACAACATAAAATCAGAAACTCTTCCAGCTGTGTCAGTAAGTACATAACTTCTACGGGGAAAAAAGCAGCCAAGAAAGTTCTCTTGTAGAACAGGCAGTGCTGCCAGACACTTAAAAACCTCACACCCTCGGACAGTGGTTGTAACAGCTCATTCTCGCCTTCCCAACATCGGTACAATAACGCACGCTGCTGCAGAGGTCAGTTATCCAAACCGAAGCAAGAGTTGAAGGTATTTACTCAGTCTTACTCGGGATGACACCCAATAATTACAGCTCCCTAACGCTAATCCAGTTACTTCCAAGAATTAGTGAACAAAGAGGGGGAAAGACAGTATTTTAACGGCATACCTATAAGTAACAAGGCCCCAGTTCTCCATGGCACCTTTATAAAATAAATACAAAGGTTTATTGATATTGATACACACCTCTTCCTAAATGTTTAAAATTCAAATGAAGTACAGTTCATCAACAAAGTGAGTTACTTTACCAGCAGCAAAGTCTGCAATAGCTATGAGATCAATTTTAGGAAGAGGGTAAGGAACATTGAAGTAGTCCTTATAAAAAGGCAGAGTTTTAGCAGCAACCTGTAATAAATAAGAGGAGAAACGTTATGTTAACTTGGAACAGTTGGTAAAACTTGAAAATTTATGACTGAAACTAGCCTAAGAAAGCAGCAGAAAGCTTCCAGAAGCCCCATTCCCAGCTTCCAGAGCACAATGGTTTGGAAGACTCCCATCCCCTTTTTCTCCCAGGCTGTAGCCAACCCTTCAGTACTTCTCATCATCTTTGGACCAGCGTCTCCATCACCAAATCAGAACTGAATTAAACCACATGTTTTCATCATTATAGACATTAGTTTGTTCACAACTGAAATCCTGTTTAGGACCAAGTCCAGCCTCTCTGAGCACCCTCACGAGCTGGGTGTGGGTTTAGGTGACCGAAGCGAGGACAGCGCTACGTCCAGCCTGGCAGAGATCGCTACAATACCGAGGTCACCCTGGGCGCATTTACCTCTAATGCAAACTTTCCTTGTTCTGCTTTGCCAACAGGAGTGTAGACACGCACTAAGACGCCATCAAGGGACCTGGCCTCTACGAAGTCATACTCTCCCACCACAAACGCTACAAGATACGTCGACATGACAGGGGTGCGAGCAAACTTCACTTCCACCAGATTTTCATCATCCGGGTACGGCTTCCGGTCAATGACATTCTTCCAGCGTGAAAGGGAATCAGTTAGTTTCATGGAAGTGAAACTGTATTACGCAACACATCAGACTAACTATTCCATCATTATGAGTCACGCATTTAAAATGGAAGGACTTTCACAGTTTTAAAATACAGACCACAATATACTTCCCCTCTTAAATAAAAACGCCCTATCACACATGGAGGTGTACTTTCACGATGTGTTATATTCCAGTACTGCAAAGGCAGCTGAACACATTGGCTATCAGCTGCTGTCCTCCAGAGAGAGCATTACCCACATCCCAGTAAGGGACCAGGCTTCCACCTAAATTCTGAAACAGAAATCATACCCACGTGGTCAGTGGGTAAGGCTAGGCTTTACAGCTAACTAGGAAAATTAGCTACTGGAATAAAGAAAAGTCTGTTTATGAATTGATTGCTCTTCTCCAACAACAACTTTAGAAATATTTGCACCATATTGAACACAGCAACCTGAAAGTGCCCATTTTATTTGTGACAGAGGTACTTCGAACCCCATGCACATCGAACCCCAGGTCTGGTCAGAAACTCTCTGGGGCAGAAAATGTGCTTATTACCTCAAGTGCTATGTCTGCTTATGCAGTTCTATCAGCTATATAAACATGCAAAGGTGCTTTTTTTTTGCCCACTCTTAATCAAGCAGCACGTGGCATGACATATGCTAAGACTTTTTTTTTTAAACAAACACCACTGTTTTTTGTACAACCTGTTTAGGTTTTGTCCATCTGACATCACAATATCATCTTTTTAAAAGTTCTCTCAATCTAGAGCTGTGTAGTAATAGCTAGCAAGACAGCCTATATTCCTAATTCTGTCTGTTACTATTAACTATCAAATATCAGCTGTCTTTATTACAATTTATTTTAAACGCTGTTTACTCGCACATCAAGAACTTACCATATTTGACAAAGCTACTCTGTCTTTAGGAACCACCAAAGAAATATCAAATGTTGCCTTAATAGCAGGCTCATCCCAGCAAGGGAAAGCTCTGCGAGCGTCAGTAGCCTGAAGGAAAGAAGAGCATTAAACAAACAGAACACAAGAGATCGTGGCAGTAAAACACTCAGAAATTCAGCATACTTTACAGGCAAGAAGCTGGTGAATGATGGCTAGTCATCGGTACAGAGCCTCCTCACCAGCACTCTGGGTCTCTGCATTAGAGCATTTTATTCTTACTGTGATAACTTATTTCACTCTTGGATTAAAAAAAAAAAAAAAAAAAGCAGCTGAAAAGCACTCTGTGCTTTAATGGAATTCTACAGTCTGAGCAAAATTTAGCAGAGTCATGACAGGAGCAAAGCTCAGTCATGTGAAAGCAGAGCGAGCACCCAGGCGTTCACAGGCCATACACACAAGACCACCTATTTATATTCTGTCAGCAGACTGCACCCAAGAAACGTTTCATTTGGATGAGGTTAGTACTCCGTGTTTTTATGTAACCAGGCAGATAAATACAAAATTCCAATATGGCATAAAATTCTGTCATTATATCCAGGGTTTACATAATACGTGAGACTAGCTGTTCTTAAACACCGCAGCTAGTGCACGAATACGGCGCAGAACACATCATTATGACCCCTGGCTGGGGAATCTGCCAGATCCAGAATTCCCTGACCTTGAAGTCGCAATGTAAAGGCTGCTTTTAGTATTGCCCATCCACACTAAGAGCAAGTAAATATGGATTTTTTAAAATTTACCCAGAGGGTATAGCTAAAGCCGGGAAATCGTGTCTTTGCTTCTTCCAAGCATAAATCCTGTATTAAAAATTACATCCCCTGAAAACAAAAATACAGTCCTTACCTCAAACTGAGTGACAGCAGCATAGCGTGTGTCTCCAGTAGGGGTGGTATATTTACTTCGGTAAAAACCTTTCATTTTATCATTCAGCTCCCCTACAAAGTCTATCTTTAGCGTCCCCGTCCCTGTAACGGAAACGGACGGCCATCATTACTTGTACGTGCCAAACGGAACACTCATTTGCTCTGGACCTTCAGGCCAGGCTACTCAACTGGCCCACTGCCCTTCTGAAATAAGATGTCCCGTCAACTCATCTCCACCCATCACTTTTCTGTCAGCCTCCTTCAGAGCCTTCACTCTACTTACACCAAATCCCCTCCCGCAGAGCGACACGGGCAAAGCCAGGCTCACCGCAGCACTGTAGCGCTGGATCAAAGGCTGCTGCAGTATCCATTCTCATCTTCCAAACACAATGCCATGCCCAGGAGAGACCTACCTTAAGCCGTTTGAGAAGTCTTACCCTACAGCCTTACCTTTGAGTCAAGTTTGCAAAAATATAGGATGGCTACCCAGTAATAATAGCACCCTACAAAATCTGCTACGGCCAAGATGGAGCACTGGCTGCGTTCAAGCTTCTAAGTCAATTAGTCTCAGGATTTATTCTGCCCTTGATGTCTCCGTGCAAAAGGGGAAATCTGATCTTGACCAGAGAGGCAGCATGCCAACATCCCACAGAATGAAACGCTAAAGTTTTATTACCCTAGAATCTTTACATTTGTGTTTGTCAAGGTGAAATAAAACTGCTTTATTCAAACTGAGGAGCTGAGTTTCAATTGCCAAACTCCCCAGAGCAAAAAACTGTAGCAGTTTCAAAAGAATTACTACATTCACACCTAGGAAAATACTGCAGTAATTCAGATTAGCTCGTTCTCAGCAAGAGGAAAACAGATCATCAGTAGCTAATATAAACAGCTTCTGAGCCTAACTTCCAAGAGCAGGTAAATAAAAACAGTCACCTGGGGCGTCAGAAGCAAACATCGCCGTTACTGAAACAACACTGTCAATTCAGAGGCTCACAAAGCAGCTTACAGTGGGCAGACTCCCCAGGGAGCACTGCATCCGCCCTCAGAAACTGCGGGGAAGACAGGGCTGTCCTGCTCCAGCTTTGTCAAGTGCAAATGTCCTAAACACAGGGGTGAAGCAAGCAAAAAGCATGAAAATAGCTCTTACCTTTCTGAAGAGTACTGGGAAAGGAGAGAGTAACCTTTTCATCCTCATTTTGATAGTTGAACCCTGTGGCATGTACCTCTGAAACAGAAAAACAGGCTACTCTGTTCAAAATAAGCCCCAGAGATGTTTTTGTAAATCATGAACATTTAAAATTAACTGAATCAGCTGAATCCAGCAACATGCTGTAGTTACTGAACAAATCAATTAAGATTTTTAATAATCCATAACGGTATAAATGCAAGCAACCAAAGAAACACCATCCATTCTCAGAGTTCCACGTCATACTAGTTTGCTTCAGTCAAATAAATCTCCCACGTTTAGATCAGAATCAAAGCACCACCTCCCTGCTCCTTGCACCTCCGCCACGCATCCCATCCATCCATCAGCACGGGGCGCTCTGCACGGCAGGGAAGCCTTCCGCTGTGCCGAGTCGCGACAGCTGCGCTGTTAAACTGTAAACCTGCAGTAAGAACAGTATCCCGCACAACGGCGGGAATGCTAGCAACAATCACCGCAATCCCGACAAACGGTAAAATACCGCACAAAAATTCCCTGCGGTACCAAACGCTTACACCAGTGCGGCAGGATTCATTATTCCAAACAGGATGCTGGCGATTTATTTCACCAAGTTGGGGATCTCGCTTTGAAAAGCACACTGATACCCACAGCAAGGTGCTTTTGATCGGTTTTAACCACAAAGTTGATTTGATTTTAAAACTGTCTTCAGAAGCAGGGGTTTGCATACCATCCAGCAAGGGCATCCCAAATCAACCGGAACATCAAGCAGGACGGCACTTACACAGCGTTGGATCTGTTGGTAGATGCAGACATCCGAACCATGATGCCAAGCTGGATACATGGCGGGAGGGAACGGATACGCAGGAATTAAACTGTCCTGCAGCTTAGAGTTAGCAGAGCCAAGAGAACACCTGGTGCTACATCTTCCTTCCTCATCCATCAGGTCCCGCTCACTGCATCCATGGTGATTTATGCTCCTTCAACCAAAACATTCTACAACAGCTGTGTAGGATCCCACTTAGCAAGTCCTGCTCCCTGTGTTACTCCATCCTCCACCACCACAACAACCAGCTCTCTGTAAGGAATGCAAACCTGCACCAGAACAAGCGAGCAAGGCTTTCTGCCGCCCATCAGCTTCTTGAGCTGCCAGACTTGGTAAGCCTGGACACAACAGCGCGCCTTTCTATGCAGACATACTCTAGATTTATAAATACAATAACCATTTGGCAGCTCAGTATGGTTTTGAAAGGTTTGGGAAATGCACAGACCAGTTTAAAGTAACAGCATTCCCAGCGCAAGCTGCCTGCCCCACCCCACCTACATCACTCAACTGAAGTGAAAACACTTGGCAATCTCCTCAGGTTCTCTCCAAATTGACCTAGGAAGACAGATTCAGTGAATAGCTTCAGTTATCTACTGAAATAGGTGCTAGTTTTGAACAGTCACAGAAAAAAGGGCAAAAAAGAACACGGGAAAGTGCTGTGAGGTGAACGTCCTAGAAGAAAAACGTACCACTATCAACTTCTGCATTCCATGGTGTTCTGAATGACAAAGCTCGTCTGAAACAACTTCAGTGACAGTGACCTGCCTTCCACGCTCAGGTATGACTACGAGCATCCCGGCACTCCGTTTCACAGACAGCCCAAGCACGCTTGCAAGATGTTCAGCTGAGTTGTTCCATGTGTGACAAAAGTAACTGGAAACATGTTTTTACTTTTTTTTTAAATTTAAAGTGCTATTTATTCTGGAATAGTGTGATTTCAGCCTTAAGTCAGAGTTAACACCAGCCTCTGCTCGCAGAGAACACAAATGCAGAACGGCATGAGCGCATTAGTCTTAACTACTGGGTTCATAGCGCTCTGCTCGGCGTCTAATCAGAGTTAACTACCACGCGAGGGTACCCAATACATAAACGCTCACAATAAAACAATTCTGGCTGTAAAAAAATACAGTACAGAAACAGAGTAAAGAAAAAAATCTTTACAGGATCAAGCAGAAGAACTACTAGTCTACACTGAGGAGTTTCAAGTGTCAGAGGGATGAGCCAGACCATTTAGGAGAACACATGCCAAGGACAGCAAAATGCAAGCAGTGCTGGGCAATGAGCAAGGAAAAGTAAAGGTTTTGCTTTTCTTCTAACTCTGTGGAATACTGAGGCAGAAAAGGAGACATTACAAAAGAGTCTGAGAGAATATATTCAGTGGAACAACGTTAACGTACAACGCGCTAGTCTGAAAGTGGGCTTCCCGGCAACAGCGCGGAGCCGATTGCCGATACACCGTTCAGATCCGGTGAATTTTGACCCCAGCTATCTTTAGAGTCCAACAGACAACAAACTTCTGGTTCTGCGACAGCAGGTTAGTGACCCCGGTCGGAGGGAGGACGGGCTGAATACCTGTTGGGAATGTACGTTAGCCTGCCAGGAGGAATCCCGCGGCTGGACAACCTGCAGATGCTGAGCCGTCAGCCTGTGGTCGGAGGCGAAATGAAAACCTGAGAAACGTCTGATAAAGATCAGTACAAGAACGCAGAAACGCTCCCCCCATGTATTTTAAAATGACCACAGCAAACCAAAACCATTTGTATCTTTTTACAGCTCCTAATGGAAACAATCTGATACCGAAGACAAACAATACCATGACTTCAGGATCACAGCTCCAACCTACTGAAACTGAGAAATACAGAAGAATGCACGTTATGCAGATCTTCTGCCAAAAGTTGACAATGAATATCATGTTTCCCCCTCCGCCTCTCCCAAATGTGGAGTCCTCGTCAGCGTGTTTGAATTTGTAGCTCCATTACTTTATAACCTTTTTAACCTGTACTAGGAGAGCCATGGGAACAACACGGGGAAACACTACCGGTGCTAGAAGAAGGTGAAGACCTTCAGGTTTTTTTTCCCCTGCAACAGCGTGGGAAAGCACACGAACACATTGCAGAAAGCAACCTGGTTCCAAAGAGCTTCTCAACCTTAATTTTAGTGTTAGATCCCAGTTACCCTAAGGTTAGAAACTCTGCTTAAACAAGTTCTAGTTTAAATAGGCTGGCAGCAGCCACCTGGGGAGCGATGCCGCGCACTCCCAGCACACACCGACCACAATCTCCACGAGAGGAGGCCGAGAGTCTCGTGACGTGCCGGGACTGTCCCGCTTGCTGTGACAACGAGCCTCTGCCCCACGCTGAAAAGCAATGGCAAGAGTACATCTGGAACAGAAGGGAACACGCATTTACAGCTTCACACGACACGTACTCATCGAGGAGTTGGTGTCTAGAAGGGTGTCTTTCCGTGCTCAACTCCAGCAATTTTTGTAATTCTCAAAGCAGCTGCTTATATATCAGTTTCTGAAACTGCAGAATATAAATGAAAGATTCAAAGTTACTTTTTTTTTTTTACACTAACTATTCAGTGCCAATAATTTAATCCAGAGCAAAAGAACTATGGAAAACCATCAACAATACATTTTGTTAGAGTTTAAGAGAACTGTGTATAACAAAGATGTAATTGCAGTAAAAGGCTGTCTGAATTCCTAACAGCGTTGAATACAAAAGCTCCTGAAGAGAACACCACAATTTTGGCAGCCTACTAACTTTGGAGAGTTTGGCACGGCAAGGTTGCAAGTTAATCACTAGCACATTAGTACGCAGTCTGGACCAAGGCGCATGAGAAAATAAAAAGCTGCTAGTGCTCCATGTCTTTGGAAAAAAGGCATAAAAATCAGATCTAGCCACCCCCCCAAACTCAAAGCACCACATATCGAATTCTACGTCATTTTAAATAAATTACAGTCCTTCTACAAAGTACTTCCTGCAATTGCATAGTGACCAGATGGATACATCAATTAAGGATCCCGATCTCTGTATTACACGCTTATAAACGTGGATCCCAGCCAAAGGTTTTAAGCAATGTCAAATGTGCACGTATTTCGAAGTGAAGACAAAGCCAAGTGCAAGAGATGGAATTTTTTTAAGTGGCCCTCATTCCAAGGCATGGAGAAGTCCCAGGCAATTAAGGTGCGCTAGCCTAATGAACTTGTATTCAGCAATCGAGCTGCAGTGACCGCGTGCGCGTTGCCTGCTGTATCTGCAAATGAACCACGTTAGCTCGGAACACCTCCACACCGACACAGCATACTCCGTCCTTCAGCATCAGCCTCTGAACTGTGCTGACGCCGCTCCCCAGAACGCTAACGCTTTCCAGCCCTCTCACATCTCTTCACGTGTTTCAAAGCAGGGGTTGTGAAATCCTCTCCAGGAGTCAGGAGTACTCCCGCACATCAGATGTTCCCAAACCGTCCGCGCCAGCACAGCCCAGGCCTCCTTAAAAACCCTACCATTCAAAATTCTGTCACATCAAGTCCTCTCCAGAAGAAAGGATGAAGATGAGCTTTTCTACAACAAAGCAAGGTTTCACAACCGGCTTAAACAAATCTAGCCTGCCACAGGCAGACAGCAGTCTCATTTTTCCCACCTGGCCCCAGCTGTATGCTCCCATTCCCTTCCTCCCACTGCCATCATCGGGATCAGGAAGGTGATGTGTTTCCAAGCTGCCCTTTTTTTTTTTTTTCCCCTTATAGAGGCAGTTTTCAGCCAGGGCAGTTTCCTGATCCACATGGCTGTGCAACAGAACAAACACGAGTGCCAGCAGAAGGGAGGGAGTGCGGACAAGCATCACTGCTCCTCTCCACAGCAGCAGGATTTGAGATCGCCTTACGATCACCGCGAAATGGCAGCGCTCCCAGGCCAAGGGAAGGCCCTGCTTAGACAGACTGGGTGACACTGCTCAGCTCTCCCCAAGTGATCTTTTGTTGTCTGTAAGCATCAGCTCACGCTCTGGTGTAACCGGCCCCTAGCACCACCATCCAAGCATGTCCCTGCCATAAGAGGAAGGAAAAGACTGAAATAACAAGTTCTGGCCTTAAAACCTTTCAAAGGGTAAAGTACAAATCAAAGTTCCCTTGATTATTTCTGCTAAACAAACATCATTAGGGTTGCTGGTCATATACGAAATTGCAAACTATACCCACCAAGCATCTCTAAATTTTAACAGCTGCTTTAGATCCCCCAGCATCTGCAAAGCTCTCCAAGCTAAGCAAAGACAATGTAACTCACTGGTTATGACTTCAGCACAATTTCACAGCTCCTTACGAGAGGGATTAACAGGAAGCTCAAGTTACTTAGCATTCAGTAAGTATGAAACTCAATCCCCAAAATTTATCTTGAGAACCAGCTTGCTTCGCTGGCCTTTTCAGTTCCTCACTCAGCTGAGCAAAGCCAACCACTTGGGCAGGAGCAGTACAGCACGCGCGCACCTGAACGCCAAGGCTGCACATCAAACCCTGAAAGCTACCTCCTGGAAAACACAAACCCAGCTGCTCAGTGCGAGTAGTGGGAAGAGTCAGTCACAAATCCAGCAAGGGAAAGCTCGGCCTTTTGAGTACCTTTGTTCTGTTACTGCATACCTGGCACAAACAGCCAACCCACTGCCTCCAGTTACAACAACTACACCAGTTTTATGATGAAACGGAGAATTTTCCTACTCCAAAGTACTGCATAATCAATCTACCCTGGTTTATTATTTACTATCACTCAATTGTGGATTATGCAGCAAAATTTTTACTTTGACTTTAAAGCTTTAGAGATCCTCCCTCAGCTTCCTGTCAAGTATTGGGCAATAATCTGATTTCCCTGCAAATCTGCATTAAAATTCCAAAGATCAAGTTCATCTTTAGAAGAGTAAACAGAAGAGGAGGGAAAACACGGCCCACAGCTCTAGCTGAGATTTCTGTTGTTGTTCAAGCCACGGCGCAGGAGGCACGCAAGACTAGCAAGAATTACTAGGAAAAGAATAAACTATTGCACACAAAAGTCAACAGATCACCTCCGTAAACAGGGGAAAGGTGGCTGTTGAACAAGAGGTCCCTTTGCACACAGCTACTTTTCTGAACAGAACCACACTTGAAAGAAGATAAGTGACGGATTATCTTTTGTCTCACATTTACAGACAAGCCTGAGACAAATTCCTCCCCACTGAGGTACAGCACTAAAAGAGGGAACGATTCTGCACAGAGCCTTTAAAGGAGAAAACGTCACCAAGTTCCCACTCGTTTTCAAACGCGCTATCTCGGCAGCTGGTACGAGGCTCACCTCACCCGACGACCTGGCCGATGCTTCTGTTGGTTCGTCGCACGACATTTCATACTCTGGTTTTGAGACCAGTTACACAATTACTATCCCAAAGCCCTGCACAATAGAAGCATTAGTAAGATTGACTTGATCTGTATCAACAGGTGCCAGCAAATAGTCTGCCAATTTCATGCAATTTTACTTCCCAAGCCATTATACTGGTTGGCGGTTTACCAAGCCGAAAGAGATGTTTTAACCCCGCGAAGCCCGGGTATAATTACAGCAAACACACGACCAAGCTGCACCTCAGATATCTGCGACACAACGCTTTGAGAGGGGAGCGCCTGCACTACAGCCAGAGGGCCGTACTCGTTCCCGTGCCCAGAGCGCCACGTCCATGGCTATCTGAAAAATCAGAGCGAAGGAATTAAAGCCACAGAAACTTCCAGTGCACCTGGTTTTAAGTCTCCATTAAGCTCTACCATTAATACTTTGAAGCTGTGAGGAGAGCGTATCACTGTTAAAGGATGGAAAATAGACCCTGAGGAGAGCGAAATCAGCTCTGAACACAACAAAGACAGTACATCAAACCAGAGATTCTTTCATGTATTTTTCCTGATTTCACTGGAAAGAGACCCTATTCCTAGGTACCTTTTCCTTTTATTTTCATTTTCTCAATGACAAAATAAAAAAATTAGTAGGTGGTTTGGGCCTAGGGCGCAGCGGTACATGGAGCAGACTGCAGACACTCTGCTATTACCACCACTCTCGTTATCACCTCATTACTCAGTGTAAGGAATAGCTGCGGGAGCGCTTAGCAACACAGGGCACCCAGTCAACTCCAGATCACCACCGCGGCGTGTGAAAGGCGCGCAGGAACGGATCCCAGATCCAGCACGTAGGAAACCGCTCTATTCTTTCCCTATCAAAACGGGGTGGCCGGACTCCAAGCTGTTGGGTAATCCTCTTCTCTGCCGCCCTCTCTCGCCGCGACTGCCCTTCCTGCAGTGAGCTTTTCCACAACACACCCACCAAACGCTGCTTCCTTAGGACAGAGCTCCCGAGCCACCTAAGCGCCGCTCGGCTGCTCTCAACTGCGCTTCAGAAGCTGTCTGGTTTCTTTAATACTATATGACAAATTTAAAAAAAAGTCAAACCAATTTAATGCAAAGACTCGTTGCAGATATTCCCCTTGCCACATACAGATCTGTTAGCCACAGGGTAACGTCACTCCAACAAGAACTGAAATTGTCCCTACCAAATCTGGTCCAGAAAATTTAGATTTCTCTTCTTTAGGTGTTCAAACACAGCCCTTCTCTCCAACTTCATTCAGCTGTTGCATAAGCATACTAGAGAAGTTTAAACCTAATCGAAGGAACACCTTTCTCCTATCCATCATCAAGATCATTCCTTTAATCCACAACCATGGTTTTAACGCGGCGCTTCATGACCTCACTGTGGCACTCTCCTTGCAGAAAGGGAAGCTCCGGAGCCTTTTGTCGTCTGACAGCCTTAAGAAACAGTCAGAGACAGTGGACCACGTAACTGCTGTGCCTGAAATAGCAACGGCTCCGTAAGAAACCAGAAGGGCTCTGCACACTGTTAGACCACTGTTTCAAGGAGCTTATTTTCCACACCTCCATCATTTCATGCTTCAGTTGCTAAAACTTTGCGTCTGCTAAATCTCCTCGAAATATAATTGGGGAAGATGTCAACTCCTGTAACTGTGTGTAACAAACGGGTCCTGCTTCTTCCATTTCTCCACTAACTGCCACCTTTCATTGACCTGGATCCCAGCCACTGCTCTCCTCCACACAATCACCTTTTTCCATGTTGACCTGCACTCAGAATATCCTGCCAACCGTCAATTAAGCGTCTTCTGTTCCCTTCCAAATCCTTCCCAACAAGTATATCCTACTGCAGGCCGTTATTGACGCACTCCTTATCTAAGCCCCTGTCAGATTTTGTCAATATTGTGAAGTCCGTAGGTACAGATCATGTTATTACACAGTTATCTGGCACAAAGATAAATAATAACCTAAAAACAGTCAAACATCCCTTTGCCTATGACACTCGGGCGCGATGGAGTAAAACGTAGATTTCGTGGAAGCCTGAGGTAACTGTTTTAAACGTGATGCAAATGGTAGGGAGGAGAAGAGAATAAAGGTTAGGTAATTTATTTTGCGCTTCTAGGCATCGGTTAGCTTATCAAACTGTTACGTAATTTTGCAAAGTTGTTAACTGTTGGCAACAGCACCTCACAGCAGAAATGAAACGGATTAACAGGTAAGAACACCAGCAAAAAAGCAATCCTACCTTCGTCTCCTTCTGGCGCATACGAAGCTGTAATGATGTCAATGTCGGCACAGTTCATCACAATTTGGTTGGTTGCCTGTTTCACCTGGAAGAGAAATTTTATGAGCGTCAGGAAGAAATGGTGTTCTCTGCTCCCTTAGGTAGGCACTTCCACCTCTGTTTAATCTAAAAACCATCATCACATGTTTGAAATAGAATTCAGCGCTCAGGAGCAGTAGAAAAGAAATGATACTCCGCTGACTGCCCTCATTTGCTTCGGAACATGCGTACTTGAATCGCGTTCAAGCCGTCTAGGCCTACTTATCAAGACTGTAAATTATTTAAGGGAACGGACTGCCTGTTAAAAATCGGCATGAAAGCTGGACAATAGGGCCCTTGTACAGGCCTGGGAACGCAAGAGCAAGAGAAACGGATGGAGAGCTTGTAAGCTTCCCTGTAGAGATGGCCCACAGGAGGCTGCAGCACAAGCCTTTGAGCGCAAACTCGCGTCTTTCGGACAATCAGGAATACAAGCTACGGTGCTGTGTTCTGAACTGCCGACACCGTAAAACTTCTTAGGTTGGAAGCATCTGCCAAGAAATTCACCTTTGTATTTTTCTGAAAGCTCTCCTTCTGCCAGCTCTTGGCTACGCACACTTTGCTTTATTTAACAAGTGGCCAGCTCCCAGCGTGGTAATAAACTGCCTCGCTGTGCCAGCTTTCTGTTTGGATGCAAGAGCTCCAATACAGCGGAATTCAAATTAAAAAACAATTAATTACAAAGGGGTAAAATATTTGGGAATTAAACTAGGAATTATTTAGAAACGTATGGCTGAAAACACTGGAATCGCCACGCTGGACCGAGCCGGCAATCCTGCCAGAGCAGGACACCATTTCTAGCAGCAGACGCCACCAGCCACTCTGCCACAAAGGAGCCGGTGTCTCTGCAAGGTGAGTAAGTGGAAGCAACCTTCAACTTAAATCAGAACTCAGTCTTAAAGTGCTCTACCTAGGCTCACCAAAGAAATGGTTCTTAGTCACTGCGTACATAAAAACCAAATTCCAGTCTAGTCAGTGATAAGAGAGGCTTAAGAAATTTACACTTATAACTCAGGAGGCACACCCACCCCGTACGCACGGCCCATTCCAGCCTAATAATCGGCGACCCAAGGGCTAACGCCGGCTACTGCGAGGCAAGCCAGCCCCGCAGCGCACGGTTAACACCGGACAAGCCTAACGCAGAGGTTTCTTTCTAACCCCAGCCACCAACTTTGCTGCTGAGGCAAACGTCTATGGCTTACCCTTATGAACAGGATTGCTTTTATAATAAATATTACGCAAGGCCTTATACTTCAGCGACTCTTTCCCAACCCTGCAGCAGCGTCACACGGCACAGCGCAGAAGAGCCCTGTGGTTCTCACCGTGTTGCCTCTTGATGGTAACACCACCAAAACACTGTTACCTAATAAACCCAACCCGAGCCCTACGACAACATGCTTAAAGAGCAGAAAATGAGCCAGTGTAACAGCTGAAGCACAAAGGTTAGATTCAATGTTTCTAGTAAGGATTTACAGTCTGAAACCTTTTTTTTTTTTTTTTCAATTTGGTGTGGATAAAACTAAAGGATTACAACACCTCCCAAAACCTGAGATCAAAGCCCAACAATTTCCATCACAATATTAGGGTTTGGGGTTTTTTGAGGTCTTCTGAAACACAAAAATGAGAATGAGAAAAGTTTTGTATAAATGTCTAGTAGAGACCTTTATTCAATCTACAAATCCAAATCTCTCTGGATTAAAAATTCAAGATGTGTTAAGAGCTGTCCAAATTGCAGACAATACTGGGTTTAACAATAGGCTTGATCTTTAAAAACAACCTCTTCTGAGGACAGAGGAATTTTCAGTGTAGCACTGCGCCTGCAAAATAAGAAAGTTTAGGTTTAAGCAGAAACAACCTCAGAGGCTCCTTAGAAAGGCAGTTACCCATTTGGAGATTTTTTCTTACCCCCCACAAATCCAGGTCAGCTTTACAGAAGAGTGCAATACGCTACCAAACATTGAAAGGGACTAAGTGAAGCAGTAGCCTAGAAATGTTTACCCTCCAACTCCCGAAAAACAAAGGGCAAAATTCAGCGTGTGGATACGGATACTGACAGCATACCACACAGCACACTTCTGAGGCTCTCATAATTTAATTCCGTGGGGAAAAAGAAGTTTTCATGGCAGCACACAGGCTGTAGCGTGACAGCCTCCTCCCTCTGCTCCACTAAAAATAACGAAGTACAGACACACCTGGAAGAACAAACCAAACTACAAACTGCCCAGCACGCTTACAGCCGTTTTATCTCACGAGAACCTACAGCCCAACGCTTACAGACACCACGTACGTCACGGAGATGGACGTGTTTTACTGCAAGTGACACCTCGAAACCGCTTGTACAGTTCTGCTAATTCTGCGTTCTAGCAAACGGACACCCTGCTCACGCGGTGCTTTTCATTAACACAATCATACTAAGAGGCAAAAAAGCACCTCACTGCGTAAGGCACAGCCAACTACAGAGCGGTGTGTACGTGAACTGTCACCGTGCTCCATAATCCAACAAACTGACTCTTCACCAAGGAGAGCTAACTGAGGCAGGAGCGAGCTACAAACGCCCGCATCGAAAGCGGTTCTGCCGTGAGGCTGACCTGCTCAAAGCAGATGAACTAAGAGCAGTATCTGGAACGAAGGAATGTTTCAAAACTTCAAACCTGTTGATTTTGATGACGCTGTAGTAACATTAACCAGAATTCAAATACCTACTGAGATTGGCCAGACACAGATAGCGCAAGCAGGCCTGCCCTGCAATAAAACCGGAGACGTTTTACTGCGGTGGTGACCTGCTGTTAGACTAAGATGACACACACTTCCCAGCTCCCTACACATCCACATTTGTGCTCAGCCCTTCTTTCTGGGAAGGAAAATCTCACCCAACAGGCAATAAAGCTTAAGTTCCCCCCAAAAAGGGAAGGGTAGCATCATTTGATGGAAGAAGAGCTAAAAGGGCAAATTACTTGGCTCTGCCAAACAGGACTCGAAGACACTGTGAAGCTTTTGATTTTCATCGGTTATCAGAGCAGGATGGAAAAATCTTGTTAGCATATTAGAAGCAAGAATTTGAACTGCTTCAGTAGAATGCCAGCCTGCCTGAAATATGGGGTGAGGTGCACCAAAAGGCATCTTCTATAGGCAAACCTAATTCTCTAGAGCCATTTATAAGACTAGATAATTAAAATCACTCAGCTTCAGAGCCCTTTTCTAAGTGTTGCATTATAACAAGCATATATGTTTTTAGCATTTTACTCTCTAAAAATAGACAACTAAAATTACCTCAGTTGTGTTCTAGGATGTATCTTTTTAAGAATTCAAAGCTTCAATGAAAAAAATAAAGAGTTTTATTAATCTGCGTGTCAAGCAAATTATGGTAGCCAAGTAGTAAAGTCACCAACACCACGACTCATTGGTCCACTTGAAAAATTCACTTTGTTCCAACAAGCATCCAGCTACATCCATCTGCAGCAGTGACACGTACTTCAGGAGTGTCCCGTCCACACAGACAAGTAAATCCCCTTGTAACTACGGTCAACGCGATCATCCCAGCCTGACGAGTTACAGAGCGGAGAGGCCTTTCTGCAGGGGAGCAGAGCAAAGGCATTCCCGTTTTCGGCATTCCACAGAGCCCCGAGGTCCCGACTTTGAAGCACCAGCCTCGAACGCCCAGCGTGGTACCTTTAGCACCCAAATTCAGATCTGACTGTATGTGCTGGAGATGTAATTAACAGTGCTGGATAACATGACCGTATACTTGTACTCCCTCCAAAAGATCCTGACCACAAATACTACACCCATTAAGCTTATTTTTTGAAGGTTTACATACAAGAGCGTCACAATTAATCTTTAACTGGCATTCAGCAGGATCAGAAGACTACACATTCTTTAGTCTAGCAGATACTGCACAATTAACCTATAAAAAGCAACAGATAGAGGTTAAACATTGCTAAATATAACAGAGTATCCGTAAGACACATTAAAGGGACCGGGAAAGACATTTGAAAGAGCCACCCACCTCAGGTTGTGAATTCTTCAAAGTACAGACAGGTTGCTTTGCAACCGAGAAACACCTCGCCGCAGTTTCCAGTGAAAGACATGAATCACCGCACCGCGCTCTCCAACGGCGGCGGCTTACACAGAGGGGAACTGCAGCAAGTCAGGAGACACCACGCACCGTTCCGAGGCCCTGCGCCAGACAGGTGATGGCTCGGAGCCGTGACAGACGTAAGAACTTCCATTTAGAAGCTGAAAACAAACGCTGAACTTTGGGAGCCAGATGTGTGTTTCTGCTGGTAGCTACTCGTGTTTGCCTTTCCAGAGTGATGCTGGAGAACAGCACGGCAGCACATCCCCTCTTTGTTCCAGCCCTCGCTGAGGCCTCCCAGGAGTCAGAGGCAGCATGGAAAGAAAGTTGACCTAGACACTGAGTAATACGAGTGCGCTGCACTGATAACTGGACCCTGAGAATCAGGGTTAGAATAATTAAATCTCAAGCTAACAGATGAATAAAGTAGATTAACTATTTCCACCAATTTAAAAAAAAAAATAAAAATCTTAATTGTGCTCATTCAGAAACATCCCCACACACCCAACAAGTCAACAGTTTAAAATGCTAAAAAATGACATAACTGGCAGAGCGATCACAGGGCTGTGAGCAGGCACACTCCGCTCCAGATCTGCTACCGACACGCAGAGTCCGATTCTCCCACCACCACGGTTTGTCCCAGCTGTGATAAGGGTTCCCTGGGGAACAGTTCGTTTCAGGATTCTGGAGTTTTTAACTGTGATAAATGGCAAGTATATACCGAGAGTTTATACAATCGTTACACAATTCTACAGACTTCAAAAATACCAGTATGACCACAAATTACATTATTTAAAAGTCTCAGGCAACCAGACAAAACTTAATATATAGGTTACCAGGTACTTCACAGGCGTAGCTTCGAAAGGCTAAGGAATTAGGAGACAGATTTCAGTTTTGTTCCTTTATCAAGGAACAACCACCAGACAGAGGGCCAGTTCCTCAACCTGAAGGCTGGAAGTTCCACAACAGACTACAACCACATCTCATCGCTTTTTAAGGCTTTGAAATCAACCTGGCCGCTGCTGACACTGAAGTAAGTAAGTGTAACATTTACTGCTGTGGCCAACACAAGTGCACCGCCCCAGAGGCACGCCTGGAAGGTTATTTAACATTTCTTCAGGGCTTAGTGCTCGAGTCGAAAGACTTACCAAAATTCTACACAGAGGGCTGCCAAATCCTCTTTAACGGCTGCGAGTGAGGAACACAAACTGACTGATCAAGTGTTTACTTGTAATATCCTGACTAAGTATCACAGCCTTCACTAATTCTAGTTTGCTATTAAAGACGCAAAACAACAAAGCAAACGCTTTTTATGTACATAACCAAAAGTTTTCCTCATTTTGGGATTAACTGTGATTGATCCTGGTGTCCAAGTTTCAGTACTCACCCCGCAGGCTGGAAAGCGTCACTGGTTTAAGTGCTCGATGTGGATTATCGCTCGTCCAGCCATTACCACCGGAATGGGGCAGAGGGACTAATATCTATAACTGGTTATAAAAAATGATACCTGGATCTTCAAGAGGAGGCAGTGATGTACTTCCCTACCCAAAATCTGGATAATTCAAGGTTTGTGTCTTAATATAAAGTCACTTTTACCTCAATGTCTGTACCGTGTACGCTGAAAGCAGACTGCCTCTCGTGAGCTCCACTCCACCTTACCACAAGGTGCTGGTGGAAATGGCCAACGGGTCCTCAGCTGAACCACTGAGATCCAAACGCACACACGTGATCTGTTATTTTCCAGATTCAACCTCAGCTCAATCACAACCAACCCATAAACGTTAGCACACTCCGAAGGAAGCCATTCCCTTACACAAAGGGTGTCTGCACGCTGCCCACCTCGTGCTGCGGACGAGCTGGTTGCTCTTTTCTCCACTAAGTGCAGAACAGTTACCCTCTCACCCTCTGGAACACACCTTCACCCCGCTTTGGACACTGGCAGCCACAGCAAACTTCTCCAGATTTCCAACTGAAGCATGCGAACACCCCACACCCCTTCCTGAACCTCTCCTGCGCTTGCTGGCACGCAGCTGGGATGGGGCCTCATGATTCTTCAGTCTACGGTTGTTAAAATTTACTTACAAATAAAGATACATACTTTAGATAAGTTTTAAAAACCTCACCTTATATTTTTTTAATTCTCTCTACCGTGGGAATATCAGATCAGCTCACCATGATGCGAACAAGAGTTTTTTACAACCTTGAACCTGCCAGGTCAGTGTTCTTCCTTAACACATGCCCTCAGCTGGTAGGAAAGTCCAGGATTTTGCATTGTCAGGCGGTATCCATTGCTCTAGGAACTAATGGAGCAATCCCCTGAACAGCAAACAATATTAAAAATATCCCAACAGGACTAAAATCTGCAAACCAACTGCCATATTCACAAGAAGCCTCCAAATCCTCATTATTCCTGGATTTAAACTAAGTTTCCAAGGCTGCTGCTCAATACTACTCTTTCCTCAGCAGCAACGCTGGCTTAAAAAGCCACTACTCCCCTCCCCCCGGGTGTTATTTTTAACCTGGGTGATTTCAGTGATCCCATTTACAGCACAGCCCCACAGCTGTAGCAGGACTGAGGAGCAGCAACTTGGGTGCGAAGACAGGAATAGGTGACTAGGATTAAGATGGAAGAGATTGGGAATTTCTCGAGCCAGCATTTTCACCCAGGCCGAGGCGCTGGCAAACCGAGACCCCAAAGTCAGCAGTGGCCTGGGGACTGAGCTGGAACAAAATCAACACGGCAATTTACGTTTTCAGTATTTCTTCCACATGACACAAACTTACTCATCTCTGGTCGTCTTCCTCCAGGTCCCAGGAGTCACAAGATTCCCTATCATCCACAGCCTTCTGCCCTCCCCAGCTTCCACAGACACTTGCCCAGTGAGGCGCTCGCTCCCTTTTCTACCTGTGCTTCAGATCCAGCAGCTTTATTCCTCTGATGTTACCTCATTTTAAAATAAGGTTTTAACCACCTCTTTAGACCAAGATTTAAATCTGTACACATCTCGGTATTTAAAGTCTCCCTCACGTATTTCTGAGCTCGTGATACAGTCATCTCATTTAAAGAAAAAGTCCTGTAAGTCCTTAAAACTGTGTATCTATTTCACATCATTGCACAAGGAAAGATAGGAAAGAAAATTTGGGAAATCTTGGCACGGCAGCCTGAGAATGCCTGAGACTTCAGGATTTTCATCAGACGTTCTGGCTTTGAGGCGTGAACGCGGGGAAGCTTTCGCCTTTCCAAAAAGGCAGAAGACCCAGCGGTTTCAGTTCGCACGCCCCTTCCCACTGCCGCCCCAGCCTCTCGCCTCACCGACTTCCAGCTTTTCGTGACACTGAGGCCTACCAGCTCACCGAACCACACCGGGGGAGTTCTCATTTAACTGCAGATGTGGTAGCTCGTCTTTCCAGCAAAATCCCGAGCCATCTGAATGGCTGGATACAGATAAAAGCAGCAGGCTGGAGGCTAAAAACAGGAACAGGGTGCTCGGTACGGATTTGGGGGAAGCTGGGGATACGGAGGAGGCAGATACCCGCGGCTCCGACCGCCCCTCGCCTAACCTACATCCAGGCTTCTGCCAGCGGGCGAAGAGCCGGGGTGCAGGGAACGGGCCGGGCACCCCCCCGCGCCCCCCCCCCAGCCCGAGCGGGAGCCGCGGGGCCCGCGGCGGCGGGGCGAGGCCACCAGCCCTTCCCGGGCCGCTCCCGGGGGACGGAGCGGGGCAGGGCGGGGCCGGCGGGCCGCCCTCTCCCCTCGCCCGGGGCGGCGGGGTAGGTCCGCACGTCCGTATGTACGGGCTGAATGGAAAGGGAGGGCGGAGACCGCGGGGCGGGGGAGGGCAGCCCCGAGCGGCCTCCCTGCACCTGCC